>JAJIBD010005049.1:0-132150 GCA_021461705.1 Cryptotis parvus | reverse complement strand
GCCTAGCTGTTCACTGTTTCTGGCCTATCAGGAGTGCTGAAGCCTATCAGGACTATCCTGGTAGTGCCGGGACCGCACTTGGCTTTGCATGGGAGTCTTGTGTTCCGATGATTGAACTTGGGTCATGAGTCTGAAAACTGTATGATCCAGCCCTTTAAGCTATCTCCCTAGACCCTGTCTTTTCTTTTAGTAATGCCTCATAATCGAATAACAGTACATTCAATGTAGAGTTTGCATAAAACCACTCAGATGGATACTTAGCTAGAATGTTTTAGCAACAATTATTCATTGGGTATGTTTGAGGTTTTATGAATAAAACCTTTGCTTCCTTTGTTGAATGGAGATAAATTACCCCACTGTACTTCTTCCGTTATAAATATGAAACTCTTCATTATTTTTGAACGAAGAAAACACATGGCTTCTTTGATACTTCCTAGATCAAATGACGGTCTTAATCTTTTATATCGCTATCAGTTGGCCTAATTGTACTTATTTAATTCTGTCTAAGTTACCTCGGTCTTTTGCCATCTGTCCAAGTAGTGACAGCTGGGAAGCAGAGCGAGGCACTCTATTCTAAGGAGTGTACTTGCCATTTCTTGGTTAAGTGCTTCATGCTTGTCTCTTCCACCAAGACTCCCCATCCCCAAGCTAGAGCATATATTAGATATAAAGTATAGCTATTCATGATTATAAGTACATTTATAGTCTTGTTTATAAACAAGATTTCTGAGTTAGCAGACTAATATTGAGTATCTAATGGGTGCCAGATCCTGTTTTCGGTGACTTAATGCAAATTTTTTAGTACTAAATTGATGAAACTTGATTTATCTATAAAGAGGAAATATTTTTCAGTAAAACTGGCTGCTATTTATATTTCCTCCTTTTATTTTATTGAATTGCGGTCAGTCATTCTCAACATTCAGACTCCATAGTTCCTCAGGGCTCCATCCAAGCTTAAACTTGATCTTCCCCTATAAGTTTCATCAGTAAATGCTCTAGATGAGAGTCTTCTACTGATAGCATACCACCTACACGGCAAAGCCTGGCACGCTACCCGTGTTTTATTTGTTATGCCCAAACTAGTAATAATTATGGACCTCAATTCCATGACCTGAAATATGATTTGAGGCTCTTCCTGTCCCTGGAGCAAGAAGATGCCCTTGAGCTACACTTGCTTGGGATAGGACGTATGGAGATGTTACTGGTGCCCTCGAGCAAATCAAAGACAGTGATACAGACAGTGATACTGTTTTATAATGCTGTTTAGGTTTTAGGTGTACTATATCAGCAACTGTGTACTATATTGTGATAGTCACCAAAAGTCTAGTTTCCTAGCATCACCATACTGCGGACCCCTTCACCCTGTCTGTCCCCTTCTCTTCTGATAACCATTGTTTTGTTTGGTTTCTCTGCTTTTCTTTGTTTCTTGTGCCACATGGTGGTGTTGCTGCAATTGTATGTATTTGAGCAAATTTATTTGCTCTAATATGTTTGTTTTTGACATTTAGTGACTTTATTATCTTAATAGAATATGATCATACTTTTCCAAGTTGAGATACTTAGTTTTTATTCAAAATATTTATATCAAAACTTAAAACACCCATAAGTGTTTTCACTTTTTCTTTAATGCTTTCTGAATTGCAGTGGCACTACAATTGCTGACTGTAATAATCAGTTATGGAATATTTATATGAGTATTAATTCTGTTTTAAAATATTGCTTTTTAACACTGCATTTTTTACCCTACAAGTCTTTATTGTATTTTATGAGTGACAGAAAAAAGATGAACTATTTATGAAAATTAAGCTTTTGTATCATTTTGTGTTGGGTGTTGAAGTTTAAGATTTATTTCCAGATGCTCTTTTGTTTATATGAAGTCATAACATTTTATGATTATATTGCATTTTTTTAATATTCTCTGATGAATGGTTGAGTGTAAGCACCAGGAAATCTAGCTTTTTTATAATCCTTTTTTCCCTAAGATATGTATGCAGTAGAGCAGCTCATCTCTGTTTGATAATGACTGTTGATGTTAGACTCCCAAATGAGAACCAGTATTCAAAGTCAGCTGAAGTCATTATTAGTATTTTCCTCAAGCCAGTTATGCCTTTTAACTTTTTTGTCTTAGTTTTTTGGATCACACCCTGCACTGCTCAGGGGTTCTCCTGGCTATGCACTTAGGAATTACACCTGGCAGTGCTTGGGGGGTCATATAGGATACTGGGGGATTGAACCTGGGTCGGTCACGTGGAAGGCAAATGCTCTGCCCAATGTGCTATTGCACCGACCCTGCCTTTTAACTTTAAAACAATTAAAATAACTAGAGTTCTTCTTACCATATTATACATAAGAGAAGGAAACTGTTGAAATTGATTTTAATTTTCTATTTTCACACTTCTCATGATTCACTATTTATCTGTATTCTCCCTTAAAACTGAATTGAACATTAGCTAGCTTACATTTAACATTTTATCAATTACTAAAAACCTCTTATTTTCTCTTTGTTTCTAGCGGATTTATGTTTAATATGTCTCTTTAACCACACTCCAGGAAGCATTTTTAGAAGAATTCCTTGAATTTTAAATAGTAGTTTGAGAGTTTCGTGTTTCCACCTCATTTCCCTTCCACAACTAGCATCATAAAAAGGAAAATATGTTTCTGCATGTCCTAGTTTGACCAGTAAACCACAACTAATTGCTAAACCACAGCTCATTTTCTCCCCACAAAGAATTTTATAAATCCTATTGGTACATTTTTCTGGTATTTCAGAGCCACAGTTAAATCCCAAATTTAAAAGCTAGCTTAAGTTACTTATTAAAAGTTTAGCTAAGAGTGTTCAAGCAATGGTTTCCACATGTTGCTTGCAAAAAATCTGAGAACAAGCATTATCATAGAACTAAATCAATTGTTGGTGAAGAGGACAGGCCTAGAGAGTCCTATTAGCTATATCAAATTCTTCATTAAAATTGTGTAAATAAAATAGTGTGAGGAAATGCGGGTGACCAGAACTCATATAGCTTTATGGAAGTAGGAGAGTAGATTTCTTAAGTTTTCTCAGCAGAGGGTTGGTGATTAAGATAGGGGCTGAGGGACTTAGTTTTGTGTTTGTGATGATCTGTCATGATGGTAGGAAAGCAGAGAGGAGGAGCTTTTGGGTTTTGTTTTATTTCTGAGGCAAAGGAAAATTTAAAAAGTAATTATACTGAATTTGAGATGCCTATGCAATTGAGAAGATGTAAATAATAATTGAATTTGAGAAATATGAATTCTGTAGAGATCAGGAATGTCTAAGGCTAGGGATGCAGATTTCAGAATCTCAGTAATAAAAGGAATAGAAAGTTCTATTGTATTATCTATCTTTTTTGAGGCTTGTTTAGTTTTAGATGAAAACAGTAACTGGATGGACCAGAGTGAGAAGGTTAAGACCTTTACCTTGCATGCTGCAGACCCTGGTTTGATTCCTGGCATCCTACATAGTCCCCCAGGCACTAGTAGAAGTAATTCCTGAGTCTAAAGCCAGAACTAGCAGCTGAATATTGGCTGGGTATGGCCCCCAAACAGAATAATAACTGGAAATTTTTATGTTTATGCTTTTCCAATATAGACATATGTCGCCAACATTCTGATTGCAGTGAACCCTTACTTTGACATTCCTAAAATATATACTTCAGATACGATCAAGTCCTACCAAGGAAAATCTCTTGGGACAATGCCACCTCATGTCTTTGCAATTGGTAAGCAATTTGATTTTATCTTACTCTTTGTTTTTCCATATATTGCACATGTTTTTAAAGGCTTTTCTTTTGGGTTAATAAAATGGCAACAGTTGAACATATTATTTGGAGTGCCAATGTGAATTTTGACTGTCATTGTTAAGAGCTTACACCTTTCATAGACTGGGGAAGACTGTTTGCAGCCAAATTACAGGATTATATATATATAAATATATATATATATATATATATAATTTCATTGTCTTTCCTAAATGCTTGTATCTTTATAATCTGTCCACTCAGGTGAGTAGGATGCTTCAGTACCTCTAAGCTCCTTCTCTAGGCTCCTCATTCATATCAGCTCACCTAGAAGTATTTTCCTTAATTGCTTGGAGGCTCGATCTTTCTACTCTTAGCCAGATCCTCGGTCCTAAGCAGGTTACTAGGGCTTGATAAAAACTTAAGAGAGGACTTCGTTGATGCTTGTCTTCCACTACGACTTTACAAATCTAAAAAATTGTAATTGGTGTATGTCTTTTTTCTCTGAAATTGATGTAGGAAGGTAGTTGCCACATCTCTGTTTGCCTTTCTGAAGGCTCAAAGGAGCAGAGAAAAGGCACACACACTCCCCATCATTGCTGATTACCAGGGTCATTTTCAGAAGTTAGTTAACTCTGGGTTGAATATTTTAGAAGTTAAGTGGTGATGTGTTTCAGTACTTTTGCCTGGTGTAAGTAGTTTCTCTTTATGCTTGTATTTTGACCTAACCATGCTTCACCTTCAAAATTGACTGGTCTGTATGCTATATACTGTTAAGTACAGTGCCATGTATATTAACTCTTGGTTTTAAGAAGCTCAGATGGGCCCAAGCGTGTTTTCTATCAACTAAAAAAATAGTGCAAAATCCTTCAAACCTAGATGTGAGCGATTTCATCATTGAAGAGATGCTGAATATTTAGAATGAAAATAAGCCGGCTTTCAGTTGCTTACTGATTAAAAAATCTACTGACAAAATTACACGAATGTGGGTGGAATAGGTTGGTAATAAATTGGTTCAAAGGGTGGCTATATGCTCTTGCATGTTTTGCATTTAGTCCTTAGAAGTAAAAGCCGAACTTTAAAGACTTCTTCATTTTATGATTTGTTTTGTAGAACATGACTGAGGTTTAAAAAAGTATAGTCATAATACTAAATTGTCAGGATCTAATTATGAATTAAAATGATTCAATAGTACAGTAGGTAGGGCATTTGCCTTGCATGTTGCTGATCCAAGTTCGATCCCGGCATCCCGTATGGTCCCCTGAGCACTAAAAAGGAGTAATTCCTGAGTGCAGAGTCAGGAGTAACCTCTGAGCATCACCAGGTGTGACCCAAAAACAAAAAAGCAAAAAAGGCCTCCTGTCTTGCCACACAGTAGACCTGGGTTCCATTCCCAACATCCACATGCATGCCAAGCACCGTCAGGAGTAATTCGGAGTGCAGAATTAAGGAGTAACCAGGAGTAAGCACGAGCACTGTCAGATGTGGCCCCAAACCAGAAAGACCCCCCCAAAATACATTAAAATGATTTAAGTTCAAGAACACTTTAATATAATTAAATTTTATTTAATTCTATATACTCCTAAAATTTAAGACTTTTTGTAGCTCAAGTGGATGGATATGATGATGACTTAAAATTTTATATATGTGTGTATATATGTACATAAACACACACACACACATATATATATATATATATATATATATATATACATATGAACAGGCAACAAATCGTGAACAACGGGAAGACAAGTGATACAAGGGATATATGAACATAGACTATAAATTTAGAAAATTTAAAGCAGTGTTGCCCATCTTTGAAATGCTAGAATCTTCTTTATTGTTTAAATTTAATAGTAGTATTACAGAGAAAACCACACATTTATTCTGCAATTTCATATTTTTCTAGAGAAGTAAAGCAGTTTAGTTTAGAGAAGTCGGAGCAGAGTGGGCACAGCAGAGGAAAAGTGAACATCCAGATTGAGATGTGGGTGAAATTTTGTTTTGTATTTTTTCCGCCAGCATAATTTTTGGTTGCCAGAATTTTTAATTGGTAGTTCATTACTTCTTGCTTTCCTCTGGGACTTCATTAGTTAAGTATAGAGGGTGTTTAAAAAAAATCCCTCCAGACATGCTCTAATAGTAGGAAGAATTGAGCCACCGTCCTAATATGGAAACATTCTGGTATATTCTAGTAAGAGTTATTTGTTTGCATCTCATGTTATTTCGCTGTCAGGATACTTTTAGCGAGATTTTAAAGATTATTTTTGAATACTTTAAGTTTAGATACTATATTTGCGTTTAGTGATTTTTATGAACGTGTTCCTTTGATCCTAGCTGATAAGGCTTTTCGAGACATGAAGGTACTCAAGATGAGTCAGTCTATCATTGTATCTGGAGAATCAGGAGCTGGCAAAACAGAAAATACAAAATTTGTTCTCAGGTGAGTATTACTCAGGTAACCTGAAATTATTTTAATGGATTGAGTAAAACTTGCAGTAAAAATTTTGTAATGTGCTAGCCATGCATGTGAAAAAATGTATCAGATATTTTTAGGGCATTTGGTCTGTTTTCACATTGTCGATGTCACCTATAATCTTTTAACTGCATTAAGAGTAAGCATACTCAAAAGTGGATCTTTCAGTAAAAGCACTTGTGATGTTGAATACTAGCTAAAGTAAGGTCTACAAAGACGTGTATTTCAGAGCAGACACACTGTTAAACATTATTTTAGTTCTTCCTTTACAGTTAGTTTCAGTGCTTAATCACCTTTGTGGGACTCCTCCTAAGGAATAGGAACTTTAAATATTTAAATGCTTCTGAATATAAACATCTGTTTCCATAGATCCTTGTTTAGTTTTGGCTCAGTGCAAATCAATGAAAAAATGAACAGGTATTGTGACCAAATTTCCTCAAATTATAAGAATAAAAGGTGGCATAAAATAGACCATTTTAACTCTTAGTTCATTAGTGTTAAGTGTATTCATGTTGTTGTAGAGCTCGTCTTCAAATATTTAATCTTGCAAAATTGAAACTTTGTACCCATAACCATCTCACCGTTCCTCCGAGATCAGACGAGATGGGGCGCGGTCACGGTGGTATGGCCGTAGACGCTGTTCCTCTATAATCTCAGCCCCGCAACCCCTCTTCTACTTTCTGCTTCTCCGAATACCTTATATAATTGAATCATACAGTATTTGTCTTTCCCTAACTGGTTTCTTTCTTAGCATATTGTGACTTGTATAATGTCTTCAAATTTCATATTTGTTGTAAGCATGTCTCAGAATTTTCTTTTTAAGTCTCCATTGCCTTAAAAAAGAAAATTTTTATGTAGGTCGGATATATTTTGTTTTGGGACCATATAGGTTGCATATATTTTGTTTTGTTTTGGGACCACACATGGTTATGCTCAGGGATCACTCCTGGTGCTGCTGGAACTTGTGGGCTGCATGCAAGGCAAGCACCCTACCTGCTTGCCTTGGTTACAGTTGGTCCAGGCACACATTTTGGAATATAGCGGCCACTCTCTGTAGTGGGAGTGGCATGCCCAGCAATGCTCTGCCCAGTGCTGTGACCCTGACTGTCAGGTTTTGGGCCTGTAGTGTGGTGTGAAGCCCTGCATGTGCTCTGGGGCTAGACTCACTATCAGCGCTTGGTGGCGCTGGGTGGGGATGCATATGGAGCTGGGGTTGACCTTAGGTACTCACACGCGCAAGGCATGTTCTACTGCACAGCAGTCATCCCAGCCCCACAATATTTTATTTACCCATCTTGTGTTTGTTCCATCGTTTGGTTATTGTGAAAAATATAAATATGCTATGAAGAAAGAGATACAGATATTTCTCTGAGATTTGAACAGTTGCCTTTGGATACTTTCACATGGTTTGCTATCTGATTGAAAGGATGGCTTTATCTCTATTTAAAACCAGATACTTTATGCGGAAGCTAAGTCACAGATCATGGAAAATCACCTCTGACGTGTGCTTCTATGAGAGTGCAGAAGGCCAATGCAGATTTGTCAAAGAAAAGTCTAGAATGCCCCTCAGGTCCTAACCTTTGTGTTATGTTCTCAGTGGTCCTGCTACTTGTGGGGCCGAAACAATTTTTTGCCTTAAATATGGCCATTGGTCCTTTTACTTCAATCTAATTTATTTTCCTGCCATCAAATTAAACTCTATACTTTGTTTGGAAGCATTTTATTTTATTTAAGTATCCCACCTGCACGGCAGAGCCTGGCAAGCTACCGGTGTCGTATTTGATATGCAAAATACCAGAAATAATTATAGACCTCATTCCCATGACTTGATGGAATGGTTTGAGGCTCTTTATATTCCTGGATTGAGCAGATGCCCTTGGGCTACACTAACAAGCATGTAACAGGATTTATGGAGATGTTACTGGTGCCCACTAGAGCAAATCGATGATCAACGGGAAGACAAGTGACAAGTGATACAAGTGATTTATTTTTTAGAAGTATTTTAAAAGTAGAAAGAACTATAGCACTTACTACAGTTCTTAGAATCTGCACAGCCAGTAATGCTAAATCAACAGTGAAACTACTGCTGGGACCAGCACACTTTAAATTGTTGCAAATGTTTTTACTGTATTACAGTTCTTGAAGCTGCATGATGAACCGATTTTTAAATATTTCAAAAACTTTTGGATCACACGTGGCTGTGTTCCAGGGTTCACTTCTAGCAGTGGTTGGGAGACTGGGAGACTATGTGGTTCTGAAAATTGAACACTGGTTGGCTGCCTTCAAGACTAACATCTTTACCCACTGTACTATCTCTTCCACCCAGATGATACTCATTTTTAAATTTTGCTGTTACGCAAATGTGTATAGTCATCAGAGTTATTTGTATCAAACCAAATTAGAATTTGTTGTTGGGCGAGCGATAGCCCAGTGGGTAGGGCATTTGTCTTGCACACAGCCGGCCTGTGTCGGCCCGGGTTCGATCCCCGGCATCCCATATGGTCCCCTGAGCACCGCCAGGAGTAATTCCTGAGTGCAGAGCCAGGAGTAACCCCTGAGCATTTGCCAGGTGTGACCCAAAAAGCAAAAAAAAAAGAATTTGTTGTTGACTGTTAAGTATAGCCATTCCGGTTAATGCTTCCCAATAATTGTGAAATTCTTAGTGACTTAACATCTTATTCTTTTCTCTCTTGAATGTAAGTGGTACATGGTGAGTTTGCGGTTCCCATATTTCCTTTGGAACATGAACAAGTAATTAACAAATGGTAAACTTGGAGCATAACTATATGTTATGAGCCAAAGATTGCCCTTATTTTAAACGTGCTGAGCAAGTAGTTGTCCATCATGTTCTATTTTCTGCTGTAGTACTGTGATGAATGGTAAACCTGGGGATTTGATGGCAATCACCTTTTATTTCTCTAGTCTTACAGTTAACAATAATGAATTGTCACTTAAGGCTTTGGAACCTAATATAGAAGATGAATATTTCTGTGTAAAATATGTGGAATATTTAAAACTAAGTAATTAGTTAAAATCAGAATAATTTCCATAATAACTTTTTTTTTTGCCTTTTGGGGTCACACCTGGCAATGCTCAGGGTTACTCCTGGCTCTGCACTCAGCAGTTTCTCCGGGCGGTACTCAGGGGACCATATGGGATACCGGGATTGAACCCGATTTGGCTGCATGCAAGGCAAATGCCCTACCTGCTGGACTATTGCTCCGCCCCCATAATAATTTTTAAGAGTATTTCTGACTTAGGGGTTGGAGAAATAGTTCAGCTGGAGCTGAACTAGGTTTGATCACTGGCACTCCATATGGTCCTCAGTTCACTTGGAGTGATCCCCCAGCTCAGAGTAGGAGTAAGTTCTGAACACAGCTGGTTGTGGCTCCAACCCCCCAATCTTATTTATGTATTTATTTATTCATTCATCCATTCATTTATTGTCTGTCTGTCTGTCTGTCTGTCTGTCTCTCTATCTATGTCTTTTTTTTTTGCTTTTTGGGTCACACCTGGCAATACTCAGGGATTACTCCTGGCTTTACACTGAGGAATTACTCCAGTAGATGCTCTGGGGACCATATAGGATGCTGGGGATCAAACCTGGGTCGGCCGCATGCAAGGCAAATGCCCTGCCCTACCCGCTGTGCTATTGCTGCGGCCCCCAACTGATTTAAATGTAAAAGGAAATGCATATAGGATTTTAAATATTTCATATAATAATATTATAAATATAATGCATGCAATATATTGTCATCTAAAATCTTATCATATTTTTAAAACAGATATCTGACTGAATCGTATGGAACAGGTCAAGATATTGATGATAGAATTGTTGAAGGTAATTTTTAAAATTCTTATTTTTCACTGGTTCACTATGTACAGATACTAGCTTAGAAGAATCCTCTTGGTTTGGATCGCTCTCTCAGAATTATCAAAGTCTCTCCTGTGTCATAGGATCTTTGCTCAGATATCACCTACTCACTTATTTAATAACTGTAGTCTCCAGGTTATCTATGTCTTGAGAGAGAAAAGGAAAACTCAACGGTCTTGTTTGTCATATTTTTCTGAAGTAGGAGGAAGGGACTTATTTAGAATGGATGTGCTTTAGGGGAAATTACTGTAACAAAAGAATACAAAATACTAATCGAAGTTATTTTTCTAAAAAGGTTCTATATTCTGTTGTGGGGTGTTACATGTATTAAACCAGTCAGCAAAAATTAGTAGATCAGGGGCAGGGTATGAGACTTAGGTGGTTGCGCAGCCTAATGTGTAGCCTTGAGTTTCGTCATTAGTAGCATGTTCCACTCCTGTCCCAGCATTACCTGGGGGTGCCTAAGCATGACCTGAAATGATCCCTACCACAATAAAAGACAAATCTAGTTGATCACTAGTGATAGAATAGAGGAGACCCTATAGGACTTCCTCCTTTTCACCAGTGGCCAATCCTGTGGTCATCACAAATCAGTCTTTGTCTGAAAGATGATGTGAATATGGTAGAAAATTCTTTTTATTTATTTATTTATTTTTTTGCTTTTTGGGTCACACCCGGCTATGCTCAGGGGTTACTCCCTGGCTCTGCACTCAGGAATTACTCCTGGCGGTGCTCGGGGACCATACGGGATGCCAGGGATCGAACCCGGGCCAGCTTGGCCGGCGCGTGCAAAGGCGAACGCCCTACCCGCTGGGCTATCACTCCGGCCCCTGGTAGAAAATTCTTAGTCTTAAAATTTTTCATTTTTGAGCACATTTCATAATTTTTGTTTTTCCTAATAGCTGCATAGTATTCCACTGTGTAGATGTACTATAGATTCTTTAACCAGTCATCTGTTCTCAGGCACGCGGGTTGTTTCCAGATTCTGGCTATTCTGAATAGTGTTGCAGTGAACATACATGTGCAGATGGCACTTCTGTTGTGTGTTTTGGGGCTCCTATGGTATATTCCCAGAAGTGGTGTTGTTGGGTCAAATGGAAGCGCAATTTCTTTTCCTTTTTAAAAATATTTTATTATACCACTGTGAAATATACAATTACAAGATATTCGTGTTTGAGTTTCGGTTCTACAGTGTTCCAGCACCCATCCCTCTACCCATGCCCATTTCCCACCACCAATGTACCCACTTACCTCCTCTTTTCCCCAGCCTGCCTCCATGGCAGGTTCTTTATCTCCTCTCTCTCTCTCTCTCTCTCTCTCTCTCTCTCTCTCTTTCTCTCTTTCATCTCTCTCTTCCCTCTCTCTCTTCCTCTCTCCTCACTTCCCTTTCTTACGCGTTGTGGATTGTAATACATACATTTCGAGGATATCGTGTGTATCTTTTTGCCTATAGTCAATGCTCAGTTCTCGAATGGTATCTCAGTTTCAATGATTATCAGCAAACTGTTACCTTCTCTGTCTTACCTAGCTTCTGACTCCCACATGTTTGCGGTATATCAGGTTTTGAGATAATTGCAGGTGCCCGCGCGCCATGGGGATCAGGCTGTGTCCAGCTGTGGAGTCCAGACCTTGAGGATGACTGTGGTTTGTTGCTTGAGATTTTCTGACTTCTGGGAGCTTGGTGGAGGGCAGGCCAAGGAGCAAAAACCTGTCTCCACCGCAAGATGCCCCATCAGTCTAGCACAGGACTGGCAGGCAGAAACTCCACCCCGCACCTGAATACTTGGTGTCCAACAGAGAGCCACAGCAGCAGTTCTGGGCGGGGCCACCAGGCCTTTGTGGAAGGAGCCAAGGTGGGGAGGTGTCCCCAGTCCAGACTCCCTAAGGAAGCTTGATTTCATAGGGACAGGTTGGGGGTGAGGGAAGGGAAACTGGGTACATTGGTCCTGGGAAATGGGCACTGGTGGAAAGATGGGTGCCAGAACACTGTATGACTGAAACCCAGCATGAATATCTTTGTAATGGTCTATCTCTTGGTAGGTAAATTTATTTAATTTTTAAAAATTAAATAAATTAAATAAAATAAAATGCCCTCATTTTTGTGTCACTAATGGGGCATGATCATTTCAGGGGGTTAGGACTACTTCAGCTTTCTACTGTGATAAAACAATAAAATAAGAAAAATGTACTTATAAAGGACATAAAGAATACAGCGTTAGTACACATTATTAAGCTGTTTAGGAGACAATGGATGAAGCCCTGTGCTGGTCACATCTCTTTGGGACCCTAGTAAGTAGAAAAATGGAGTCTAATTTTCCAGTGATGTGATTATTTAAAAAAGTTTCATGACTACATTTGTTGTTTGGGATTCATTTTCATTTTTATTTTTTGCTGGTCGTGGGGGCCATTCCCTGTGTTGCTCAGGGATGCACCAGGGTGTTGCATAGATGCCACTGTTGTGCTCTGCCACATGAGCACATCCTTAGCTGAAAGGGATTTGATTTATTTTTGTTCTGGGTTAGAACGATAATACAGCAGGTAGTGTATTTGCCTTGCATGTGTCCAAGCTAGTTCAATTCTGGCATCACATATTGGTCCCCAGGCACCACTAGGAGCAGTTCCTAAGTGCATAGTTAGGTGTGGCCTCAAAACAAAAAATAATCTTTTAAATTTTTCTTGGTGAATTCTCAAGACTCTCATTCTGAGAATCTATTCTGAATAATTCTATGTGCTCATTTTTTAAGATTTATATTGAAAATAGATATCTATAATAGATATTTCAGAAAAGTAAGTTAACTGATAATGTTCTTGCCTATATTTTATCACAGGAGGTTTGCTCTATCATGTATCATAGTCACCTTTCTTGTAGGGTATATGTACTTGTGAATATATTAAAGATTTTAGGAAGTAATTTTTTTTTATACCACACTAGACGGTACACAGAGCTTACTCTTGGCTCTTTGCTCAGGGATTATGCCTGGTGGTGTTCAGGGGATCATATGGTATCCTTGAGATGGAACCTGGGTTGACTGAATGCTAGGCAAGCACCCCAACTGCTTTGCTATTGTCCTAGCCCATGGAGTTATTTTTGAAAACCGAGTTACACATTTTTTTAACTTGGTGACATTCAAAAAATCTTGTTTCTCTCTAAACATTTATATTATCTTCATATAAAGTAAGTTTTTTTAATATCTCCTGCACTTATTAGAGCCCGAACATTGTGATCCTGAATTTATAAGGACTTGAACATAAATATTTGCAGGACTTAACATAATGTGGATTTCTCCAAGTCAATGTTTTTGAGAACCTTTAGAAAAACCATTTGTATTTATGAACAAGTGGAAACAATACATACTATTTTATAATTATTTATGTCAGTTCTTATAAAATATTCTAATTTATTTCTTAATAGCTAACCCACTCTTAGAAGCCTTTGGAAATGCAAAAACTGTTCGTAACAATAATAGCAGTCGATTTGGAAAATTCGTAGAAATACATTTCAATGAAAAGGTAAGTCATATCGTTTGGGATAAGTTTAAGTTTGATGAGTGTTGCTTAAAAATACAGGACTCTTTTGAATTGATTTGTATTTGATTAAACTTATGGTGGCTCTGTTAACTTTGTTACATCTCATAATTGAGGAAATAATTATGTTTACCATCACCTTAAGATACTCTCAAGCTTCCTTTAAATAAAGTTTCTTCCTTTTATTTAATTAATCTTGCAACCTATTCAATAATTTTTTAATTTAATTTTATTATTTTCCCCCCCAAATATTATTACACCATTTTAGACATACAATTGAAAGATGCTCATGTAGAATTTTGGTTCTACAGTGTTCTAACACGCATCCCTCCACCCAAACCCATCTCCCATCACCAATGTCCCCACCTCCCTCCCCCTCCCACACCTCAACTACTTGGCAGATTCTGTATGTCATTTCTTTCCTCTTTATATCTCCTTCCCACCAAACTTTTCTGCTCTTCATGGAATGCAGTGCATTAAAAGACATTACTGTTTCACTATTTTAGTGGACCACGCAGCCGCTTGCGGCCGCTCATACTGGGCTCGAACTGGTTTTGCTCTGTTAATCTGGTCATGAGGCAGTTTCCCAGCATCCGGACAGCGAAAATGGTGGCTAGTGTGATGGGCGAGTTTCATCCGGCTGCTTTCGGGACCCCCCCAGAGATGATGGTCCAACACCCAAAATCCATCTGCCCTCCTTGGGACCCCAAAGTTAGCTGGGCCCGGCGCGAGCCGAGTTCCAGCCTCCCCAGCTGCTTGTGAAGCTCTGCATGCTGGCCCCGGGCAGCTCCTGGGCGGGGCCACCAGGCTCGACAAAATAGAGGGGGAAAGGGCGACCCCGAGTCCATCTGACGAATTCCCAGTGATTCCCGCTTCTGGGTGCCGCCTACCTGGGCTCGAACTGGTTTTGCTCTGTTAATCTGGTCGTGAGGCAGTTTCCCAGCATCCGGACAGCGAAAATGGTGGCTAGTGTGATGGGCGAAGTTTCATCCGGCTGCTTTCAGGACCCTCCCCCACCAGAGATGATGGCCCAACACCCAAAATCCATCTGCCCTCCTCGGGACCCCAAAGTCAGCTGGGCCCGGCGCGAGCCGAGTTCCAGCCTCCCCAGCCTCTTGTCTATTCGATAAATTTTTATTGCAAAATATAAATTAGTACTTTTATCTTTTACTTAGACTTTAAATTGCACTTTTTAAGTGGCACTGGCCTTACACACTTAGGGCTAATACTAGCTGTATTCCCAAAACCCGTAACAATGTACTCCAAATGTAACACTAGCATTTTCTCTGTCTTGTTTTCTAGAGTTCAGTTGTTGGAGGATTCGAATCCCATTATCTTCTAGAAAAAATCTAGAATCTGTGTTCAAGGCAAAGAGGAAAGGAATTATCATATATTCTATAGGTTGTGTGCAGGGGCTTCTGAAGATATAAGGGAAAAACTTCATTTGAGCTCTCCAGATAACTTTCGGGTAAGTGAAATGAAAGAAGGTTTATACAGTTTTGTAAGTTGAGTTTCACTCAGCCTAGAATTTTATTCCAGTTTGTATAACTTTCAGTTGAGGATAGAATAACTGCTGTTAAAAAACAAAGCTCTACTGAAGTTTACTGCTGAGTTATATGAAACAGTGTAGGAGAAGGTTCAGTTATGATACCAGTACAAATATATTGAATCCTTTATCAAATTAAACTGAATACAAATGATAATATTTCTTTAATATTAGCTTTAATTTTTTTTTTACTGAATTAACATTAATAAAGGAACCATTGCAGTCTTTTTTTTTTTTTTTTTGCTTTTGGGTCACACCTGGCAATGCTCAGGGGTTACTCCTGGCTCTGCACTCAGGAATTACTGCTGGCAGTGCTCAAGGGACCATATGGGATGCCGGGGATCAATCCCGGGTCAGCTGCGCGCAAGACAAATGCCCTACCCGGCTGGATTATCACTCCTGCCCCAACTATGACAGTCTTTTACATTTTTTAAATACTTAATTGATTGCTCATTGAGTGCCAGGTATTTTTCCAGTATTAAAATGGTAGAAGGGAGGGGCCGGAGCGATAGCCCAGCGGGTAGGGCGTTTGCCTTGCACGCCCGCCGGCTCATGCCGCCCGGGTTCGATCCCCCGACATCCCATATGGTCCCCCGAGCACCGCCAGGAGTGATTCCTGAGTGCAGAGCCAGGAGTAACCCCTGAGCATTGCCGGGTGTGACCCAAAAAAAAAAAAAAAAAAAAAAAAAAAAAAAAAAAAATAAATAAATAAAATGGTAAGTGAGACACATTTCTTCCTCTTGAGCAACTGAGACTTTTCTAAGAGCGCAAATACACAACCTAATATGTTGAAAATGGAAAGATATACTTCTGTGGGGGTAATCTGGGGACGTTGGGAAAGCTCGCTGCTCCCAGAGAAAGACATAAAGGATACACACTCCCCCACACTGCCCAAAGAAAGACATTTCTATTTGATAAGGTATATTTTGGGCAGGGTGTCTCGGAATTCTATTAACATTGGGAAGTTATTTTTTAAGTGGATTCTAGGCCCCAAATAATCTGTTGAATCATACAATTTAATTGGTGTAACTTGAGGCATAAAATAGGAACATTACATTTTCAGATGATGAGGGACAACTATTCTTGGTTGTTGTAGAATAATGAACTAGTAAAGGCAAGAAACAAATGGTAAAACAGGAAGTAGTGGGAAGGTAGGATAAGTAGTTGGTTCTTTTGTGATGAATAGAGAGCTCTTGAAGGGCTCTAAGTAGAAAATTAGGTGGTACTTCTGGCATTAGCATGGAGAATAGCTTTAAGGAGTTAGCTGATGAATAGAAATTGAAGTTGTTCATAGAATGTTAGAAACATAAGCATAACTATAGTTTAGGTTTAAACAGTTATTCAGTACCTGAATTTGGATAGTGGTAGTTGGGTTTCAGAGTAGAGGATATATGAAACATTTGGAGGTCATATTACAAAACATGGGTCTGAAACATGAAGAGTCTGAAAGGATTTCTCCAAATTTATTTATTTCTTTTTTTTATTTTATTTTTTTTTGCTTTTCTGGGTCACACCCGGTGGCGCAGGAATTACTCCTGGCGGTGCTCGGGGGACCATATGGGATGCCGGGATTGAACCCAGGCCGGCACAGGCCGGCCGTGTGCAAGGCAAACACCCTACCGCTGGGCTATCGCTCCGGCCCCCGATTTCTCCAAATTTAACTAGTGTGTGTGTGTGTGTGTGTGTGTGTGTGTGTGTGTGTGTATAATTATTTGAGCTAGATTGAACGCTTATGGCATATAGGATGAGTTCCATTAGAAACATTTGCATTAAATGCACTTATAGTTTAAAGCTGAGGGTGCTTGCTTTATTAAAAAAAGTTGGACCATTTCAGATTTTATTTTTATATTTTGTGGCCTCCAGGTCATACTCAGAGACCTGGGACCCTGTAAGCGGGTTTGAGATCCAGTGCAAGAGTGTAAAGATGATGTTGGGGATTACCTGGCCTACCCCAGCAGTTTTGGGGGCCTGCAGGACTGTACAAGAAATGCTCAAATTGAATCCAGGTCAGGCACATGTTAGACCTGTTCCTTGGTAGGCGTACTCAACTCTTGATTCCCAAATCTCAAACATTTTTGAGCTATTTATAAGAACTCTCATTACCGTCATGCAGAAATCCTTAATATAAATAGAAGATTGGGTAGGATGGGAATGGATGGCGAGAATAAGTAGTTGTTTTCTAGTGATAGAAAAATTGGAAGAAACAAGTGTTTTTCCCTAATAATAGGTCCTCCTGCCCACAAACCAAGTATTTGACAAAATAGTTTTTGGCAGCACAATAAAAATCTTGCTAGCAAAGAAAACATTTCTTTTTGTTACTTATATTTTAAACTACTATTCTCTTACTAAGAAAAATAGCCTTTTTTGAAAATGCAAAACGCTTGCAGTGTTATTGCCCCTTCTTTGTCTTTTATGTTTTCCCCCAAGATTCTGGGAAAGCAAAATTCAGTGCAGTTTATTTTCTGATTTTAATGTCTCATTATAATGGAAGGGGAGAGATATATGGATCCATCATGTAAAGTACTAATTTATCTCCAAATCATTGAAAACTGAATACTACAAGTATCTGTAGTATCATACAAACTGATCATACAAGTATGTTCCTCATACTTGTATGATCAGTCAGTGTTTGAATATACAATTCATGCCATGATATAGTGAGTGAAATGTTAAAGGATTTAAATTGAGATGTTTAGAAAATTTCCCAACCTGTTACTTAGTGCTTCCTTCTTGATTTCCTCTGCAAGAATTTTTGAAATATGAATAATAGATTCTAATAGATTCTATTTGAGGTTGATATAATATTTTCATTTATTTGTTCTTTTTTTGCTCTTTGGGTCACACCCGCGATGCTCAGGGGTTACTCCTGGCTCTTTGCTCAGGAATTACTCCTGGCGGTGCTCTGGGGACCATATGGGATGCCGGGATATGAACCCAGGTTGGCTACATGCAAGGCAAACGCTCTACCTGCTGTGCTATACCTCCGGCCCCTGATACAATATTTTCTTCTCAACTATTTCCCTTGTTCTATGTTTTGAAGGCAACAGCCTTTTAAAGGTTATGGGCAACAAAGAATATCATTGAAACTAAAAGCTGAAATTGTTGTTTGAATACATATGAAATAAGTTTTATATAGATATAAACATTGTTATTTTTTGGGGGGGGGGGGCGACTGGGCTTGGCATATTGAATATACATCGGACAGCTTGCCAGGCTCTGCCGTGCAGGCGGTATGCTCTCAGTAGCTTTCTGGGCTCTCTGAGAGGGGTGGGTAGAATATTCTTGGTAATTTGGAGATAAATCCATTGGGGAGAGCTGGTATCTGCTCTGCCTGGTGTATCTACGTCTGTGGTTCAAGCATTCCTGGGCTTGAAATACTTTACTCTGAAAGGCGGGTCTCTGTAGGCTGGGTCTCTGACAAGCTGGGCTGGAGATTGGCTTAGTCTCTTGGGTGGAGTTCTGACGAGCTGTGGAGTGTGGATGATGAAAATCACTTCCAGTATGGTGTGGGGGTTCCTGTGGGTTCTTCCCAGGCTCTATTGGGATGGTGGACCCAGGCTGGAAGTTGGTCTCCGTCCCTGACCCCTCATGGTCAGTGGAGTGCAGGGAGTGCAACGGAGCAAATTGGTGGCTGCTCTGCCTGGAGTATCTGCGTCTCTGAACACTGACACCACCGACACCTCTTTCGCCACATGTTCCAAGGAACAATTCTTCTCCAGTGTCAAAAACGGTGTGATGTGATTGACTTCTGCGTCTTGGTCAGACCATTGATGTCGCATTTTGATCTTTCATGCTTACACCATCAAGTCCTCGATATATGCTTCTGATGCCAGTGTACGTGCATTGAAAGTACAGTCATTTTATTCCTTCGTTTTGGCAGCCTAGTTTGGCCTTGAGCTTTTATCAGCCACTCCTTGTTCATCCTTCTTAGTGCTGCCGCATTAAGGGCTCTTTTAGGTCAGGGAAATAAACATTGTTATTACTGGTTTTGGCATATCGAATACACATCAGACAGCTTGCCAGGCTGTGCCCCTGGCGGTATACTCTCAGTAGCTTGCCAGGCTCTCTGAGAGGGTTGGGTAAAGCGATAAAGGAAGATCTCAAAGAGAGAAGAGCAGAAATACTGGCTGATACAGCAGAAGCCAGGAAAAGCATTCACAATGCCCGCCTGTCCTTCGCCAACTATAAGACCAAGATGCCTGTCCTCCGACGTCCTGATGGATCAATCACATCTTTCAAAAAAGGCAATGGAGAAAATTATCTATAACTTCTACTCGGATCTCTTTGATAGCCATGTCCACCTGCCCATATACCAAATTCCGCAGGATGGATATGTTGTCCCCAACATTCTCCCTTCTGAAATCCGACATGCCATTTTGTTGGTAAAGAAGCAAACAGCACCTGGCCCAGACCAAGTCAGATCTGAACACCTGAAGAATCTGCTATCATTACTCATCAGTACACTGGCTCGGCTCTTCACACGTTACCTGTTTGAATGCAAGGTGCCCTCCCAATGGAAAACCAGCAGGACAGTTCTACTGTTCAAGAAGGGAGACATCCACGACATTGTCAGCTGTTGCCCCATCTGCCTGTTGCCTATCATCTGCAAGCTGTTCACTCGAGTCATCCTGAACAGGATTGGCAGAACATTAGATGAAGGACAACCATGCGAGCAAGCTTGCTTCTGAAAGGATTCAGCACAATCGACCATATTCCCATGGTAACCAAGCTCATTGAGGTTTGTAAGAAGTTCAAGATGCCGCTCTATCTCATATTCATTGATTTAAAGAAAGCCTTTGATTCTGTTGAGACTGAAGCCAGAACCAAACAGGTCATTCAAACCTAATACATCAAGATCTTTCGTGAGCTGTATTACGGATTCACCACCAGGATCTCACCATTCTACAAAGAAGTGATCATTGATGTCAAAAAGAGGGGTTTGGCAGGGTGATATCATTTCACCAAAACTCTTCAGTGCCACCCTCGAGAACGTCATGTGACAATTAAATGGGAGGAATGGGAATGAAGATAGACAGTCAGCAACTACACCACCTCCCGCTCGCTGATGACATCATTCTAATAACACCAAACATTAGCCAATAAGCACAAATGTTGGCTGACTTTCACCGAGGATGTGGAAAGATAGGTCTACAGCTGAATCTCAACAAAACAATGTTCATGAAAAATAAACTAGTTCCAGAGGCCCCATTCACTCTCAATAGAACAAACATCTCTGAATGCAGCAGTTATGTGTGCCTAGGTTGAGAACTCAACATGATGAATGTCCTAAAACTTGAGCACACAGGAGGAAGAGAGCGACACAGAACACCTTCAAGGGCATTGTAAAAACAGCTAAAAAGGAGAAAAGAACCTCCAGCTCCGGGCATATCTCTTTGACTCCACGCTTCTCCCTGCATTAACATACGCCTCAGAGACCTGGGCCTACGAAAGGATGAGAATGCTATTCGGGTCTCCCAAAAGAGGAATCGAAAGGGCTATGCTTGGAATATCACACCTCACTCAAGTGAGAGAAGGAATTCAGAGTTCTGACCTCCATTGGTGATCCAGAGTCAGGGACGCTGTCTCATATGCCAAGGCGCCGAAAATCAGATGGGCTGGACATGTAATGCGATTTGGAGATGACCGCTGGACTAGAGCTGTTACATACTATTCCCCACGGGATGTCAAAAGATCACGTAGCCGCCCACCTACAAGATGGTCAGACTTCTTCGTCAAGACATTGAATGAACGATTTGAGGCTCTTTGTATTCCTGAAGCAAGCAGATGCCATTGGGCTACACTGGCACATGATAGGGTCAAATGGAAATGTTAATGGTGCCTGCTGGAGCAAATAGATGAAAAACAGGATGTCAAGTGATCAAGTGATATATATCTATATACATATATATGTATATATATAAAATGTATTAGCTATAAGTAAACAGAGAAGTCATTTGAAGTCATTTTGAAGAACTGATTGCAAAAATTAAAAAATGAAAATTTTTTCAGAATTAAAAATATTTATTCAGAATTGATCACTTGATCACTTGAATCCCGTTATTCATCGATTTGCTCGAGCGGGCGCCAGTAACATTTCCATTGGACCCTATCAAGTGCCAATGTAGCCCAATGGCATCTGGTTGATTCAGCAATATGAAGAGCCTCAAACCGTTCCTTCAGGGTCTTTACAAGGAAGCCTGACCATCTTCTAGGTGGGTGGCCATGTGATCTTTTGACATCCCGTGGGATCCAGTTGGTAATGGCTCTAGTCCAGCGGTTGTCTCCAAATCGCATTACATGTCCAGCCCATCTGATCTTCAAGCCTTGGCAAACGAGACAGCGTCCCTGATTCTGGAATAGCGACGGAAGTCAGAACTCCGGATTCCTTCACTCACTTGAGTGAGACGTGATATTCCAAGCATAGCTCTTTCGATGCCTCTCTGGGAGACCGAATAGCATTCTCATCCTGCTTTCCGTGGGGCCCAGGTCTCTGAGGCATATGTTAATGCAGGGAGAACGGTGGAGTCGAAGAGATGTGCCCGAGCTGGAGGTTCTTTGTCCTTTTAGCTATTTCTTCGATGCCTCTGAAAGCATTCCATGCCACTCTCTTCCTCCTGCGCAGCTCAGGTTTTAGGTCGTTCATCATGTTGACTTCTTGACCTAGGTACACATAACTGCTGCATTCAGAGATGTTTGTTCCATTGAGAGTGAATGGGGCCTCAGGAACTAGTTCATTTTTCATGAACTAGTTCATTTTTCAGAATTAAAAATATTAAAGTGTTCAGATCCTTATTTGGTATTTTATTTTGTAGAAAGGTAGTTTTATCTGTATTTTAAATAAATACTTTCAAATAAGTTTAAATTTTAAACAAATATACTTTAGAGAGTTGACAAAATTTAAGACAGGAAAATATGAGAGAGAGACAGAGAGAGAAAGAGAGGAAACAGGGGTACCTGCTATTAAGGCAGCCTGGGGGTGGGTGGGAGGGTGGGGTACATTGGTGGTGGAAATGGGGCACTGGTGGAGGGATGGGTGCTGGTATGCTGTATTACCAAGAACCAATTATGAACACATTTGTAATTGTATGTTTCACGGTGGTATAATAAAAAATTTTAAACAAGACAGGAAAATATTTATGGTATTTTTTATATTAATTATTTCATCTACTTATAGTAATTAGGATTTTAATATAATTTGACTAGTAGGACTAAAGTCTAATATATGGAAGTATTCACAAACAATTTAACTATATGTGGTGATGGATTAAGCAACTAGATTTATTGTGATCATTTTGCAATGCCTAACAAATCATATTGTACTCTTGAAGCTAATGATAAATGTTATATCTTTAATAAAACAAGAAAAGTAAAAATATGTAAAAAATATAATGATTCCAATTTCAATTAAGTGAATGATACATTATGTTTAGAAATAAAGATTAGTATTTTTGATAAATTGTATTTTTGCTTTGTACTGTTTTCTCATGGATTATATTTGCTAATTGCATTTGAATTTCTTTTTTCACAGTATTTAAATCGAGGCTGCACTAGATACTTTGCTAACAAAGAAACTGACAAACAGATTTTACAGAACCGAAAAAGTCCCGAGGTACAGTACTTTCTTTAAAAAAAATTAAATTCTTTAACACCAAATATGTTAAAAAGATGCATTCTAAAAATTTTAGAGATCAATAAATTCTTTCTCTTTGAATTATGCTTTAAATCACTACTCATTTAAATCTCTTAAAATACAAACTTGAACACGTGTTGGTGTCTGTAGAGCAATAAGCTTAAGGTCTTGGTTAAATTTCAGTGCACTGCCTTCCTCTTGTTTTTGCTAAGAAAAAGTTATTAAATTGTCTACGATTTATCCTTTTGCTAGACTTTTAGAAATTTATTTTCTAAGGGATGAAGTGTGTTTTTCATAATCTGTTGTCTAAAGACAGAGACAAGAAAGAGAACAAGCATCCGTGTGCACAGTGTTTATGTATTGTGCCTCTTTTCAAAACAGTCACGGTTCTAGGACTGGGAGTTGGCTCAAAGCCTTGTTCTGTGTGCTTTCATGGGCGAGTCCCGGGTTCTACTCAGGGGTAGATAATACTTTTGAGCATTAGGAGTAGTCTTTAAATAACACTGGGTGTGGTGCCAGAACTGAAAAACACGCAAATGAAAACCCTAATCTTTATTACATTTCTAGATTATGGAAAATTTCTGTGTAACTCTTCAAATTATTAGATTTCTAAGACTAATCACACATAGTTCTATTTATTTTAAAAACACTAAATTATCTATAATAACTTAAATTAACATGCAGTGTTTTAATTATGCATTATATTAATTTTCATTTTCTTTGGGAATTTAAATTAGAAATACCAAGTCATAATTATAGATACTAGTTAATTTTTCTATTAATTTTGCTAAAATACCTGTAAAGCGGAATATTTTCTACTATAATCAGCTTTTAGTGCTCCTGATTTTGAGTCATAACTTGATTCCCTTAAAAATGGATGAGATGACTTATAATGTGTATAATGTGTCTTAATACATTATTAGTAAAGAAGACAAAACCATTAAAATTACCATTATTTTGAATAATACATTCATGAACCTGCAATTAATATTTTTCAAGGCTAACACTTATCTTCAGCACAAATATTAAATTATAAACCATGAAATTTGCATTAGAGTAATGGATGGAACTTTACAGAGCAGCATTAATATTTATTATCAGATGTCATCAGAATATAAAAGTAATATTTCTCTAGTAAGATAACAGAGACGTAAACTAGCGAGACATTGCTGCGGTCCTAAAGGAAGATATTAGATGTACTTTTGGAATCTTGGGAAAAACTCAGGAAGTACTTTAGTTTTTATTCTTCCTAGAAAAACATGTACGAGTACTCTCCTAAGAAAATAAATGATTCATTCTCATTCTAGAGCTAACATACTTTGACAGGATCTTGTTTATGTCATTGAGTGCATATGTAAAGCTATGTAAGTGAACAGTGGATTAATATGTTTAAATTGCTTTTTATGTCTTTATCAGGAGGATGAGGTGATCATTTTGACTAATTAGAATCCTTTGCTTAGTTATATTTTGAGTGTCTTCTAGCTATGTGCAAATTTAGAAAAATGCAGTATTTTTAGTCTGCTGTAATAGCAGTATATTCATTAATATTTGATTAGAATCAGTTACTAAATGAATTAACCGATTACAGGACTAAAAATTCTGCATGATATGCATTCCTGTAAGTTTTGATTGCATGTGATTGTTGGCTTATTTAAAAAAAAATTCTTTAGACATTTTCCAGAACTGTAATATAAGGATAATTGAACAGTTTAAAGAATCTTGTGGTAAATGAATTATTGTTTTAGTTGGGACAAAATTGACAGCTTTTTGGTGGATTAAAGAGGAAAGATATCATCTCTAGAGGAGTCTTTAATGGCCAGTTAATTCTGATTAACTGTGGCCTAATGTTAATTTTACTAATTCCCAAGTTCTGGAAAATTTTTAATCCAACTTCTTTGTCTTTTGTTTAGTAACTTTTAAATTGTTTTTATAATTTCTGCAGACCTGATTAATTCTTCCCATTTAATGAATTTATTGTTGTAATAAATGAACACTTCAGGTGTGAAATTTATTTTTTTTAGGAGATTAAACAAATATTTTGCCTTCTTTTTCCTGGAGTCTTTTCAGTAATTTCATAAATTTCTATAGTAAGCTAACACATTTTATCTTGTGTACTTCCACAGAATGCTATTTATCTTCATAAATAAGAGTTATATATTTATAGAAAGAAAGGCTTAAAAAAGTAATTCACGGCCATGAAAATTGTTTCTAGGTCTTATCATTACTTATTACTTTGACTTTTGATTCACTTGAGGCAGTTTGCCCAAAGGAATATAATGACAAACTTAAATTATCCTCATTGTTTTTGATCTAAGGATTCAAGATTCAATGTATTTATCTCAGCCACTGAAAGCCCATTTTCCCCTAAATTAAAATTTTCATCTAATTTCCTAGCATGATAGCACATTTTAATTATATTGGAATTTAATCAGAAAATATCTTACTGTACTTTTGATTGTACTTTTTATTGAGATTACAGATTATGAACAGTTGAGAAAGAAAGAATAATTCAGAGAGATCCTGTGTCCACTTAGGCAGTTTTTTGTGTTAGAATATTAAAGTTTTTCCATTGGCGTTATTTTTTTTTGCATGTTATGTAGTGCATTAATAGACTTGATCAAGTACTTGGCTTGGTATACTTAAATAAAGTACAGATCACTTTAAAGTTCTTCTTGTTTTGTAGCATCTTAAGGCAGGTTCCTTGAAAGATCCTCTGTTAGATGACCATGGAGATTTTATTAGAATGTGTACAGCCATGAAAAAGATTGGTTTGGGTGATGAAGAAAAGCTTGATCTGTTCCGTGTAGTGGCTGGAGTTCTGCACCTTGGAAATATTGATTTTGAGGAAGCCGGCAGCACCTCAGGTTTCTTTCTTTGTATTTTGGTTTTGTTTTTGCTTTGATTTGCTTCAACAAGGGAGAAGTTTTGTCATTTAATTATCAAATATAATTTGAATCTTGTTATTGCAATTATTGATAATGCCCTGCAATTTGGGAACATTCTGTTTTACATAGCGAGTCTTGCAAGATAGTGAAGTTGCCATTATTAATCATTATGAATTCTGTTTTGAGGTAAGGAGTAAACCACTCATTAAACCTCTCAATTTATGATTGGTAAGTAAATGACTATTAGGATCATATTTTATTAATCGCTTTTTATTGACACTATATTTTGGCATGTTTTTATTATACCATTTTTAATGGAGATATACAATTAAAAGATATTCATGATTGGGTTTCAGTCATACAGTGTTCCAATACCCGTCCCTCCACCAGTGCCCATTTCCCACCACCAATATCCCCAGTTTCCCTCCCTCCCCCAACCTGCCTCTATAGCAGGCACTTTTTTATTTTCCTCTCTCTCTCTCTCTCTCTCTCTCTCTCTCTCTCTCTCTCTCTCTCTCTCTCCTCCCCTTTCTCTCTCTTCCTCCCTCTCTTCCCTCTTCCCTGAACACGTTTGTGGTTTGCCCTACAGACTTTCAGGGATTATCATGTAAATCCCTTTGTGACACTATTCTTTTCCAGTAAATGATTGGAGTATTGATTGTCTGCCACCTGTTAAGGTTTTTTTATTTTTCACATTTTTTTCTGGTGCATTGATACAAGCTTGAATTAACTAGGGCATTTAAATTCATTAATTAAACACATGAAATAAAAATAGGCGGAAACTTTATTCAAATTGAAGAGTATTTAAATTAGTGCACAATAACTTTTCTACTCTTTGTTCATTTCTCTGTGTGAAGATTGCTTTTTTATGAGTATTTTAATTTGATCCATGGTAATACAGGGGTTGACTATGTTTTTTTTTTTTTTTTTGCTTTTTTTGGGTCACACCGGTGATACTCAGGGGTTACTCCTGGCTCTGCACTCAGGAATTACTTCTGGCAGTGCTCGGGGACCATATGGGATGCCGGGATCGAACCCAGGCCGGCATGGGCGGCTGTGCAAGGCAAACGCCCTACCTGCTGGACTATCGCTCTGGCCCGACTATGTTTTATGATCAACTCTGACCAGCTGCCTGATTTTGTAAATAAAGTGTTACTGAAACACAGCCACACCTATTTCTTTGTCTGTTGCTGATTTCTATGCTCTAGTGACTGAGCTGGTATGTTAGGATAGACACCGTGTAGCTAAAATAAGGCCCTTTTGGCATAAAAGGTGGTTTCTCTTCTCTACTGCAATATTTAAAATTTTATGCCATCAATGACTTTTTTTTAAAAAGCATTTTTATATAGTAGTCAATATCGTAGATTTTAGCTCAGACCCAGAAACTCTTGAGACTTGGCTTTTTTTACAAAAGTAAGGAAGAAATCATTCATAAAAGTGCATTAGAAGTAAAATGAACATTCAGAATTGTGTTTGCTGTGTGTAAAACCCCTCATATATTGCATTTTATCATATATGTCATTCACATAATTTAAACATCAGAAAGATAATTAAGGGATATTATCTCCATTTAACAGAAATGGAACCTGACATAAAGTAAGTCATGCGAATATTAATGTCTGTGAATGTGCGAGCTGGCTCTAGCCTTGTCTGACTAGGCACGTGTGATAATTGTCTGTCTGTGCTGTCAGACAAGAAACCTTCCATAGTCCCCTGATCTGCAGTGGTCAGATTAAAACAGACATTCTGATTTTGTTTTGTTTGTGTGGGTGGGTGGGCTCCCAAGCAGTGTTCAGGAAATCTGAGGGACTCCCTCCTCAGTTCTTGGCTCATCAGGCTGGTACCTCAACTAGGTCTACGGTTCAGGGATGTTTTGCTGCATTTGCTATTCTCAGAGGACCATGTGGTTCTGGAGATGGAGCCCAGATAGCATGTGCCCTGGCCACTGTAAGGATCTTTCGCCTCTGTAATTGGCATCCTCAATGACAGACAATGTCTTCTGATGTGGAAAAGCCAAATAGGATAGTGTTTCAGACAAATTTGCTGCTCCACCATGTGCTACCAGGGATTTAATTTTCCTCTTTATAGCTCCATTTCCTCATACCTATGTAGTGTGGACAGTAGCATTCCTTATTACCGCATGTATAAAGAGGACTAAATCATTTAAATATTTGGATACTTAATGTCCAACACATTATAAATATTATTCATTTGGTTTTTGTTTTTTGGGTCCCATCTGGTGATACTTAGGACTCACTTCTAGCTCTGTGCTCACTCCTGGCAGGGTTAAGTGAACCATAGGGGTGCTGGGGATCAAATCCAGCTCAGCTGCATACAAGGCAAGCCTCCTACCTGCTGGATTATCACTCTAGACTCTGTAAGCATTGTTTTTAATGAATAGAATTTAAAATTGCTCTATTTAAAATGGAAATGAAAGGGGCCAGAGAGCCCAGTGGCTATCTCCTGTTTGAATCCCTAGCGCCACATATGGTCCCCAAGTACCTCTAGGATTTATTCCTGGTGCAGTGTTCAGATTTATCTCCTAAGCACATCCAGGTGTGGGTCAACCCCACCTACCAATAAAAGCAATTATATTTTCGCTATAAATTCCGATTTTAAATCAGTTTTTCTGAGGAAACTTGAAATTTCATTTTGAAAATGTAATGAGTGAATACACATTTTTGTTCTGTAACATTTTAAAATAAGGAAGAGAGAGAGAAAGAGAGAAGGTAAAGAGCCTGCCATAGAGGCAGGCTGGGGCGGGGGAGGGAATAGGGGACATTGGTGGTGGGAAATGGGCACTGGTGGATGGATGGTTGCTGGAACGTTCTATGACTGAAACCCGAACATGAACATCGTTGTAATTCTATATCTCACAGTGGTATATAAAATAATTAAAAATAAATAAATAAAATAAGGGAGCTTACTCCTTACAAAGGAGTTTAAAAATTAATATTCATTTTGATTTTGTAATTAGGAATGGAATTGTTGAGTCATTTGGGGAGCCTGTGTTTTAGTGTTTTAACTTTCAAAGAACATTCAGATTGTTTCAGATTGTTTTCAGTATAGCTGTATCTTGCTATATTATCAGGGGTGTAAGATACTTCAGTTTCTCTGCATCCTTATCAACACTGTCTATTTAATTATAGTCACTACTGCCATATTCTTCTTTTTGGCCACACCTAACAGTGCCTGACAGGAGCTTGCGATCCAGCCAAGGCCTCTGGCATGCAGCATACAAACCATGCAGTCTGTCCCTTTGAGCTAGCTCCTTGGCCCTAATTATAGCAGTCTCAATGTACTTTTGAGCATTAATCCTTAAAAATACTAGCAAATTCTGTATTTTTATTAAAAATATCAATGATAATAATGGCAACCATAGTAAGGCTTAGTCTTTATGTAATGTATGGTGTATGAGGTCTTCATGTATGAGGTGTTCTTCCAAGCACTTCTCTATGTAGCTTCCTTAATCTTCTTGACAACCGTATTAGGTAGGTACCATTACTATAGGGTGAAAAAACCGAGCTCAGAGACAGCAAATTATTTAAGGTCACATAGGTAGTAAGTTATAGAGTTCTGACAGCTAAGAATCTAGAGCACTATAGTATAATATCTTTATAATACATGCATATATATAAACATAAAATATAATATATATTGCTTATATAATAAAATAGCCTCTACGAATATAAATCTGTAGGTATAATACACAGTAATAACAGTTGTCTCTTCATCCACTTCTCCTAACCCTAAGTAATAGGAGCATATACATGCACACACACCCACCACCCTCCCCTGCACACAGACAAGTACCCCATTGACCTATCCAAGTGCCTTTCTTGAAGTTTTTTGAAGTCCTGTGAATCTAAATTATAAGATGCTGCATTTTTTCAAAGTATTCAAATATGTTAATGGTTATTATAATCTATCAGTATATTTTACTTTCAGGATTATATAAAATAAAATATTGGCAGATTACTATTAATACGTGGAAAACGTAATAATATGGATTGCCTCAAATAAGGGTCTTGTGAGCTGAGTGTCTGACAGAGGTGGTAATTAGTCTGTTTCTTTCAGCTTTGTGTGTGTCTTGCATTTCTAAGAAATGAATCTTGAGAATCTAGTTTACATATATATATATTTCAAATTTTAAAAATATTTTTTATTAGGTGGTTGTAATCTGAAGAATAAATCTGCTCAGTCCCTGGAATATTGTGCTGAATTATTGGGCTTGGACCAAGATGACCTTCGTGTAAGTTTAACCACAAGAGTTATGCTGACCACAGCAGGAGGCACCAAGGGGACAGTTATAAAGTAAGCTCCTAAAGTCATTGCTCCATAGAAACCTTCCATTGTGTGCCTGTCAGGTTGAGATGGGTTTGGGGGTGGGGATGGAATGTGGCAACACTGGAGGGAAGTTGACACTGGTGGTGGGATTGATGTTGGAATATTACGTGCCTAAAATCAGCTATCACAAACTTTGTTAAGCACAATACTTAAAAAAAAAATTAAGAAAAGAAAAAAAATCCTGCTCTGTATTTTGCCACAAACTGGTATTGTGGTTTCTCAAGGAAAAGTTGTTTGGAGAATACTGATTTTAAATTTGATCTTTATAAATGATTCTTTTTAATTTAAAATGTGCTTGATACTTACCATGATCGCAAAGGTGGTTTTCCCAGAGTGAGGCTTATCCATTGCACTCCGGATGTGCTGACCCCTGCGATTTCCCCAAATATGGGCAAATTGCGTGTGACCCAAAAGCCTAAGTAAATAAATAAGTGAAGGACTTTTTATATAGTGCTGAAAGTAGAAACTGATTGTTAATTGCTATTAGTTTCTTGTAGTTCACATATGTGTCTCTTCACAAATGACCTTTTGTAACTGTTTTGATTTCCACTGTGAATACATTTAGATGTATTTTGATCTGGATATCTGGTTTAATTTCACAATATATTACTATAAGTAATTATCATCAATATAATCTTTGTCTTTATAGAGTGCCCCTGAAAGTGGAACAAGCAAACAATGCTCGTGACGCCTTGGCGAAGACTGTCTATAGTCACCTTTTTGATCACGTTGTCAACAGAGTAAATCAGTGTTTCCCATTTGAAGCATCATCTTATTTTATTGGAGTCCTAGATATTGCTGGTTTTGGTAAGGAGTTTTGTTTGTGAATCTTTATTTGTTTATATTTTTCCATTCATTTTCTTTTGTTGCATAAAAAAACCCTTTTGATTACTTTTTCTTGATGTGTCTTCAGTTACCTGTCCATACATGTAGCTCATTTCATGATATGATTTGGTAAGAAGGCAATGCTTAGGATTAAAAAAAAATGGAAAGACTTTTGCAGTTTTGGTCACACTAATGTTCAAACATTATTGATTGCAACTGCTAGAATTAGGAGAGGCTTGTATTCTCTTAAACATAATCCAATAAAGGAAAAGTGTCAGTTGCTAATAATAAGGAGAATTAAGATTTCTCCTTATTATTACAGCCTAGACTGAATATAAGTTGATACAGCACAGTGTGTTTCAGCCTTTTTACACCTGAAAGCCAGCACCAGTCTGGTGATTCAGATCCATCATTTAAGTGACAATACTTTTTTCATAGACTGGTCAGAAATTTATTTGGATCAGTACTAGTATTCTATTCACAGACTAAAAAAACACTGATAGAAAAACTTATTTGGTAAACATTAGAATGACCAGTATTAATTGTTAACAGATAGCTATTTCCATTTGATCTTAACCAAATGCATTAAATGTTAAGGTAAAATACTTGAGAACAGTTGCAAAACTATGCAACTAGTATAGGGTTGGATCACCAACATCTAAATTCTGCTCTCTTTTAGTGGCATGTTGTGAAAGTCCCAGAGTAAATCTGATTATTTTTACGTAGAGCTGTAATAGGCATCGTGGCAGAGTTCCTCCTGGGTGGGGAAGTGTGAGTGTTTGCATTTGAGCGGCAGGATTTTTGTCTTTGATATAATACTCACATAAATATATTATGATAAATCATTACCTTTTGTTCAAAGGTAGAGAAATACATCATTATTTAAAATGTCAAAGTCTTCAAGTTTGTTTCTTGACCTGCACCAGTTTTAGCAGAACAAAAATACAGGGATTCAAAGTATTTTAGAGCTATAGGAATCTTAATAATAATCTCTTAATTTTAGCAATGATTTTGTATTTATAATAACTATTTTTTTAACTTTATTTAAGCACCGTGGTTTCTTAATACAGTTGTTAATACAGTTGTTGTGGGAATTCAGTGCTCCAACACCAGTCTTAGCCACTAGAGTGACTTTCCTTTCACCATTGTCCCCATTTTCTCAACCACACTCCCAGTCTACCCCTTTAGAAGTACAAAATGATTTATATTGCTTATTAGAACTAAATGAACAACCATGCGAGCAGGCTGGCTTCCAAAAAGGATTCAGCACAATCGACCATATCCACACAATAACCAAACTCATTGAAGTCTATAGAGAATTCAAGATGCCCGCTCTGTCTCACTTTCATTGATTTAAAGAAAGCCTTCGATTCTGTGGAGACTGAAGCAGTCATAGAAGCCCCTAATCAAACAGGGCGTTCAAACCCAATACATAAAGATCCTTCGTGAACTATATCACTGTTTCACCACTAGGATCTCACCATTCTACAGGGGAAGTGATTATCGAAGTTAAAAGAGGGGTTCAGCAGGGTGATACTATTTCACCAAAACTCTTCAGCGTCACCCTTGAAATCATCATGCGACAATTAGAATGGGAAGGAATGGGAGTGAAAATAGATGGCCGGCAACTACACCACCTATGCTTCTCTGATGACATTGTTCTAATAACACACAAACATCAGCCAAGCGGCACAAATGCTGGCAGACTTTGACCAAGAATGTGGAAGGATAGGTCTACAGCTGAATCTCAACAAAACTATGTTCATGAGAAATGAACTAGTTCCAGAGGCCCCATTCACTCTCAATGGAACAAACATCTCTGAATGCAACAGCTATGTGTACCTAGGTTGAGAAGTCAACATGATGAGCGACCTGAAACCTGTATTGTGCAGGAGGAAAAGAGCAGCATGAACTGCCTTCAAAAACATCAAAACAATAGTCAAAAGAACAAAGAACAAAGAACCTCCGGCTCAGGCACACCTCTTTGACTCTACCGTTCTCCCTGCATTGACATATGCCTCAGAGACCTGGGCCGTAAGAAAGCAGGATGAGAATACCATTCAGGTCTCCAAAAGAAGAATTGAAAGAGCCATGCTTGGAATATCACACCTCACTCAGAGAGGGAATCTGGAGTTCCGACCTCCGTCGCTATTCTAAAATCAAGGACGCTGTCTCATCTGCCAGAACATCGAAAATCAGATGGCTGGTCATATAATGCGATCTGGAGATGACCGTTGAACTAGAGCCGTTACCGATTGGAACCCCACGGGACGCCAAAAGATCTCGTGGCCGCCCACCTGCAAGATGGTCAGACTTCCTTATCAGGACCCTAAACAAACAATTCGTAGCTCTCAATATCCCTGAAACAGACAGATGCCATTGGGCTACACTGGCACGTGACAGGGTCAAATGGAAACATTACTGGTTCCCTTTCGAGCAAATCGATGAATAATGGGATATCAAGTGATAAAGTGATTACAACTTTTTTTTTTTTTTTTTTTTTGGTTTTTGGGTCACACCTGGCGATGCTCAGGGGTTTCTCCTGGCTCTGCACTCAGGAATTACTCCTGGCGGTGCTCGGGGGACCATATGGGATGCCGGGGATCGAACCCGGCCGGCATGGGCGGCCGCGTGCAAGGCAAACACTTTCCCGCTGGGCTATCGCTCCGGCCCAGTGATTACAACTTAATGGCTAGTGGGATACAAAAAAATACTTCAGTAAAAGAAAACTTGTAAAAATTGCTGTGTCTCACATTGGGTCATTAAGTCCTTGTGTTTACTAATTACTGTTTTTGTTTATTGAGCTTTTTTTGACTTCTGTGTACTTTCCCATTTAATTTGCTGTGCTCCTACTGGCATGTCAGTATTGTTGCAATTTGGAGGTGTTGCATGACTACATATACGGCTATACTTTAGAAATTTCAGGATCTGTAGAACTGGACAAATGAGTTTACATGTAGTGGCTGCGGCTTCCAGAAGTATCTGGTTAGCTGAGACTGCTCTCCCCACTCTGAGAAGACTCCCAGGGTTTTTTGCTTGATTGCCTGGATTTTTGGTCAGTTTCGTGTCTCTGCAGAGAGTAGTCGTGAAGTCGTGGAGTTGGGCCATTGACATGGCAGCAGCTGTGGGGGTGTGGGTGTAGCTGCCAGGGTTTCAGAAGGCTGGGAACTCTGCCTGTCCCCCTCCTGAAGGTGCCCCACATCCGAGAAATATTTTTATGTACTGTCACGTTTCTTTTAATAACAGAGAGACACTCAGACAACTGTGCTTTCAGGCGATACTGTCACCATGCACGTGTCATAGTGCAGTTATTTAGACCCAGAGGCCAGAGCTTGTCCGTGTGGAGGGACCAAAGCTGTCATGCTATTTGTGGTCTGTCTGCTGAGGCATCATTCAGTAACTCACAGCTGTCTTTTCTGGACACCAGATCCTGTCCTAAGCACATTGCTGACATTGTGTATCCTCATTTAATCCACTTTATTGTATTTTTGGGTCTTCGTTTCCTTCTGATGGCTCTTGGGTCACATGAATTTTTTTTTTTTTTTTTTTGCTTTTTTGGGTCACACCCGCGATGCTCAGGGTTTCTCCTGGCTCTGCACTCAGGAATCACTGCTGGCGGTGCTTGGGGACCATATGGGATGCCGGGATCGAGACCCAGGCTGGCACAGGCTGGCAGCGTGCAAGGCCAGCTACCCACTGGGCTATCACTCTGGCCCAGTCACATGAAATTTATAGTACAGTTTTGAAGTTTTTCTCTGCTGTCTTTATATATATATATATATATATATATATATATATATATATATATATTTTTTTTTTTTAATCTTCTCAGCCGAGGACATAAAAGAGCAGATGACAAAGATGGAGTTCGTTTGCAGGGATTTGAAAATTTTCGGTGTAAACTTTGCCAGATGACTGAATCTTTAACCATTTTTAATCATTCATTCATTCATTCATTCATTCATTCATTGCTTTTTGGGTCACACAAAGTGATGCTCAGGGGTTACTCCTGGCTCTTTGCTCAGGAATTACTCCTGGCAATGCTCAGAGGACCATATGGGATGCTGGGGGATCAAACCCAGGTTGGTTGGCCACGGGCAAGGCAAACACCCAATCCGCTGTGCTGTCACTTCAGCTCTTAACCATTTTTTAATAGCTAAATTTGCACATACAGAAGAGTATCTTTTAAAGCACTTTCACTTTTAGCAATTTTTACTTTTTTAATTATTGCTTCAACACCTGTGCTTTAACGTTGTTATAAGTGGCTTACATTTAGTATCCTTTGTACTAATTTTGAATTTACTCATCACTCATCTCACAAATACCTTTTTCATTAAGGGAAGCCACGTTAGTTTGTTTTCTTCAGTTGTTAATTTTAATGCCTAACAAAATTAAAGTATTAAAATGAGAGTATTTGGGGAGTAGAGCACGTTAAATGTGTTTTTAACCTAATCGTAAAATAATCATTGATACAGTAAGATTTTGTCCTAAAGTACTTTTTGTAAACAAAGATGATTTGATGGTGACTCTTAATTCTGGTTTTGTTTTCAGAGTACTTTGAACATAACAGTTTCGAACAATTTTGCATCAACTATTGCAATGAAAAGCTTCAACAGTTTTTTAATGAAAGGATTCTGAAGGAGGTAATTGCCTTTATAGCTTTAATACAAGTACTGCAGTAAGCGATTTAAATTTCAAAGAGCAGGGGATGCCACAGTTGCCCTGATTGATGGGGTATGTAATATAAGATCACGCAGGGATTAGAAATACCTGGCATAGGCCCCAATGGCTTTTAATTGCTGTTCAGGCGCATCAGACCTATTAATGGAACGGTTGAAGATTAGGGATAAAATTAATAGGCACTTCCTTAGGAATGTACATCTGTTGCTTTCTTACTAGTGCCTTTCATTAGGCTTAAATTTCTGCTTGTTCTTCTTTTGGATTCTTTTTGTCTCTTCCTTCATGCTACTGCCAAATAACTTTCCACACTTATCCCAGTTCTTTGTATCTCCCACATCCTGCCTTTATATTTTGGTGGCTCACTTTGCTACCTCCTATTCTTTCTTTATGGCAGGAAAGCCACTAAGTTGGGAGATTTTGAGGGTACATTGGCCTTACATGCCTTGGCAGAGGTTTCTCTGCACACTGTCAGGTGCATTCCCAGTTTCCCAGGGTTGTGCCTTTGACCTTAAACATTTCTGGTCCAGGCAGTAAGGGCCTTCCTGCCTCTACTAATAACTGTGGGCATCATTGTCACCGTGACTGGGAAAGTTCATCTCTTTTTTTTTTTTTTTTGGTGGTGGTGGTGGCCACCTCCCAAGTACTCAAGAGAATTGGCCCCTCCGGATAATTCTTGGCCAGTGGGACTGGGGGTTCATCCTTAGACCCTGTGAGGTACACCCTAGCCTTACTGCAGCTCGGGCTTCCAGGGCCACTGCTCACAGAGCGTGGGGGCCCTCAGGGATGCACAGTCTTCCTCCTACTGTCATGTACTGTATGACTCCTCTATTGTTGGTATTGGAGATATAACCCAGGGCATATATACAAGCCACGAATTCTACCCCTACCCCTGAGCTACATACTAGGTCATTGTAATTCCTTAGAGTAAGTTTAAGAGGTTCTGTATGAGTTGACTTGTGAAGAGGCTCATCTTTTCTCCACCCTTATATTGAAATTCCCAGTATTTTCCTGCTAAGACTTGCCTTTTTTCTTTTGATTGACTTGAATTTTTTTTAGAAAATGAAGATAGTCCCATTTAAAAGGAAATTAAAAGAATTCAGTCTATGGTGGTATAATAAAATATATTAAAAAAATAATTCAGTCCAGCCCTCTGTTTCACTTCGGACTCATCCCTGACAAGTTCAGTGACTGCTTTTGGTCTGAATCCCAGCCTCATGACTTGCTGGTCCATAGTACTATATCTAATCCTTCTCTCTCTGTTTTTGATTCTTTATAAGCTTATTTTAAATTTCCAGTTTGAATTTCCTAGTTTTCTGGGACAGAAAGCTCCTTGAAGGGGCTGCAGAGAGTGAACAGGAGGTAAGGCGCTTGCGGTTGAGGCCATCATCAACCATATGAAAATACAGTGTCCAATACAGTGTCCAATCCCTGAACACTTATGGTCCTTTGAGCACTGCCAGGGCACACTCCTGAGCGCAGAGCCAGGAATAGCCTGAGAGTCCCTGCATTTGGCTCCAAACTCCAAAACAACCCCCAAATTTACCCCAAAGCAAAATATTTGATGGAATGATTTCATAAGCTCTTTCTTCTTCTTGCCCACCCAGCACAAAGTTTGTCTGTATTATTCTCCTTTGTGCCTCACCCCAGAGAGCCCGATCTGCAGATCTGATAGAGCATTAGTTTAGTCACTGGTTCACTGACCAGTGCTGGTCCACACGTATAGAAAGGTAAAGCGCGGGGGACTGCCTCCTTGGTCCTACCTCCTGGTCCATGGACCAATATGGAAGACAGATATCCACAGATATAAAGGCTTGATGAATATTCCTTAGAGGTTATGAATCTTTTTTCCCTCTGAATGTCCCTGCAATACACTAGAATGAGAGTAACAATTACCTATAAGGCTCCATTTTCCAAAGAAAATGCTCTCGCTCTCTTGCTCTCACTCTCTCCGTTGCTCATTCTCTCACACTTGCTCGTTTGCTTTTGCCCAGGGTTGAGTTCAATAAGGTCAAAGACGGATTCATGAGCAATGTATTCTTTTTATTTTGACACTGAGATTTTCTAAGTTCTGCTTCCACTGTATCTGGGCTTCTGATATTTTGTGTCTGCACACCATGAATTCTTTCTATGATTTTGTCTTTATGGGTTTCCCATAATGAACATTTCAATTTTATTATTATTTTTATTAAATATTTTATTATACCATCATGAGATATACAATTACAACGTTGTTCATCTTTGGAGGTTTCGATCACATAGTGTTCCAGCATCCCGCCTCCACCAGTGCCCATTTCCCACCACCAATGTCCCCATTCCCTCCCCCTTCCGCAGCCTGCCTAAATGGCAGGTTCTTTATCTCTTTTCTCTCTCCCTCTCTCTCCCTTCCTTCTCCTACACATTGTGGGTTGCACTATATACACTTAGAGGCCATCATGTGCATTTTTTTGGCCTGTATTTAATGCTCAGTTCTATGTTGGTATCAGCCCTTTTGATATTTATTCACACAGAACATTTCAATTTTAATACAATTCATTTTACATTGAATTTTATGTAAATATGTAAAATTTCATATTACATTTAATATATGTAAAACATTTACTTACACTAATTATGGAATAAACGTAAAATAACTGCTTCACTTTTAAAATAGTTTCTCTGTAAATGTTTTATCCAGTTCTTTTTATGTGAAGTTTTACATGTATGATTATCATTTAACATACCCTCATTCTTTTTCATACCAGTCAGCAAGCTGTGTCCAGAAATTATATAGAGATAGTGCCATGATATTGCAGTATATAAATATTCAGGAAAAAAATGTCAAAGCATGTCAATCTAAGCTCATTTCATAGTTCATGATTCTATGTTAAAAAGACTTATGATAAAATTCATCATGAATGGTTTATGATAATTCCTTTTTTTTTTTTTTGCTTTTTGGGGTCATACGTAGTGATAGTCAGGGGTTACTTCTGGCTCTGCACTCAGGAATTACTCCTCCAAGTGTTCGGGAGGACCATATTGGATGTCGGGCATTGAACCTGGGTTGGCTGCGTGCAAGACAAACGCCCTACCCACTGTACTATTGCTCCAGAACCCAGTTACTTTTTAATTCTTAAGAAGATACCAGACTCAGTATCTAAACATATTTGTAATTGTTTTTACAAATTACATTTCTTTTCTCCAATGCCAAGTGAAATTTACAGTAAATTTCTATTTCCTTGAATAAATTCTGTAAATGTTACAGATTTGCTAAACCTGTCTTTGAAAAATAATTTAGAACTATTGAAATTGAAATTTCATAGCAAAACTTTATCTCAGAAGGAAGTTAGGCTAGGTTTTTTTAGCTGATCTATAAACTTACAGGTCAAGTGTTATACTTTGTGGCTTCCAGGGATTTGTAAGCTATGACCTATGGAACAAATCTTGCATGCCAATTGTTTTGCAAATAAAATTCATTGGAAGACAGCCATGCCTGCCCTTTCCTGTTTATCTGTGGCAGCCTTTGTGCTGCAGTGGCATAACTGAGTCGTGACACCTAGATATGACTCATGCCGATGATATTGGTAGGCCCAATAGAGAGAAAAATAGTTGACCTTTGGTTAATTCTACTAGTAAGTTTGACTTTAAAATTGCTAAAAAGTTTTGAAAAACCCTTGACTATACACTGACTTTTCAATGAATGTTATGATAAGAAATGGCACAAAACAATATGATTCATATCACATAGTCTTCAGATTGTGATTATTTCATTCTAGGACAAAACTTTATCCAAAAACATTTTGAAAAGCCATTACCTTTCATAAGCCATGATTCATAAGCTTATGAATAGTTTCTGCATTTGTACATAGCTGCATTGCATGTTTCAAGAGCAGTGTAAGATGAATCCCCTAAATAATTGGTCTATGTTATCTTTACAATTACTTTTTTTTTATCAATTTAGTACCATGAGATATGCAATTACAAAGTTGTTCATGTTTGGGTTTCAGTCATATAGTGTTGCTGTACCCTCCACCAGTGAGTGTACCCCTGCCCAACACTAGTGTCTCGAGATGCCCCCACCTTTGTCTGTAGCAGGCACTTTTCTCTCTCTCTCTTTCTCTCTCCCCCTTGCCCCCTTCTCTTACATTGTGGCTTGTACTACATTTAGGGGTTATCATGTATATACCTTTCGTTAAGTTCAGTGTTCAGTTCTAGTCTGTTGTTACCCATTCCAGCAATTATTGGCATGCTAGATCTTTCTCTGTCTTACCTAAACTCTGTCCCCCACATGCTTGTGGTAGATTTCCACCATTGCCCTGCCTTCCTGGTCCCTGTTTTGCCTGGCCGTGGATATTAGTCTCATACTATTTTTTATATCCCACAAATGAATGCAGTTTCGATACCTGTCCCTTTCCTTCTGACTAATTTCACTCAGCATGATACTTCCATGTCCATTTATAGGCAAGTTTCAAAAATTCATTTTTCCTGACAGCTACAGGGTATTTCATTGTGTCGATGACTATGCACTGACTTTTCAATGAATATTATGATAAGAAATACCATGTTTTGTAATAACATGTTTCATATCACATAGTCTGTGATATCACATAGATTGTGATTATTTCATTCTAGGAGCAAGAACTTTATCAAAAAGAAGGTTTGGGTGTGAACGAAGTGCACTATGTGGATAATCAGGACTGCATAGGTATGTGTGCATTTACTCCCCTTCCGGGAAATAGGGGGAAGGCAGATGCTTTCCCTGGTGAGTTTTCTTTGCTTAGTGTTTGATATTTTCTAGTACTGCTTGGAAATGACTTTTCTCACCAAGACATCAAATTCAGTTCTGCTGAAAGTTGTCTTAAAATTCTTCCATTTCATTTGATGGATATTCTCTTAAGCACCAAACTTGTGAATAAGTTCAGAAATTAAGTAGCTTAAGTAATGAAGAGATTTATTATCTGCTATGAGGAAGTTCATTCTTCAACCAGATTCCAGATGACATTTGGGTTTGTCTCTGATGATTGAAATTCTCTTGGTTCTGTTCTCTGAGGCTGCTAGCAACTTAGCTTCAGAATAGCCACCCACAAATACACTGTAGCAGGAGAGCAGCCTGTTTTATAATCAAGAAACATTTCTCTGTTACCATCCAGCTAATAGTCAGTGTTCCGTTTCTTTTCCATTTATCAGTAAAATAAACTGTTGGGTAAGTCTTATGTTGGAAACCCATTTGACTATCAAGTCAGTAACTCATGTACTGGAATTGGATAAGAAAGGATTATAGTAGTAATATTGCTTCACCTTTGCATAACCTTTGAGGGCATTTTCACTTCCTGCCTACTCTGCTCAGCATTCCACTCACATATTGCATTCTTTTCCCGAACTAATGTGTGCATTCCACTATACGATTTGATATCTTGGGTATAACTCTTCTCCTTTCACATTTTTTAGCCCACTTTCACATCTTTTGACCACACAGTACACTTGTAACTTACATCAGCCTGCCCATGCACCATTGTAATTTTCTCAAGAGGCATTATTTTTTGAATAATGTAGTTAGATTATTGATAGATTTTCACATGTTTGTTAGCTTTTAAGATCTTTTCCAATGAACAGTTCTTATATGTTTTTTTGTAAGCAGTTTATGTTTTGCTGTTATTTTTGAAGAGGCAGGAATTTTATTATTTTTTTTTTACTATTTTATTTTATTATTTTTTATTTTTATTATACCACCATGAGATATATAATTACAATGATGTTCATGATTGGGTTTCAGTCATAAAGTGTTCCAGCACCCATCCCCCACCAGTGCCCTAATCCCACCACCAATGTCCCCAAATTCCCTCCCACCTTTCCCCAGCCTGCCTCTATGGCAGACATTTTCCTCTCTCTCTCTCTCTCTCTCTCTCTCTCTCTCTCTCTCTCTCTCTCTCTCTCTCTCTCTCTCTCTCTTTCTCTTTTCTATTACACATTGTGGCTTCTCCTACAGATGTTTAGATGTCCTCAGATTCAATGAGACAGGAATTTTAAATAACATTGAAAGAGAAAAATGCTATTTATCAGAAGTTTTGCTAGAGATTATTTGATTTAATTTCTATAGGTAGCATTAACGTCTATGCATAGAAAAGTTTCTGCAGCTTTATTTCTTTTCAGATAGAGAAGCAGCTTGGAACAGTAGTCTTTAGTATCCTTCCTGGCTTAGAAATGGGATGCTTATCACAGTAGTTACTTTCTTTATGGAATTGTTTTTCTAAAATCTGTTGCTCACCTAAAAATCCTATTCTCTGATAAATTCCCAGATTTGAAATAAAAATCATCTTTCTGTAGAGATATTAAGAGAATATTTGCAAAATACACAATACTGATTTTAACCTGGCTGAAATGTGTTATTCAGTAACTGCTTGCATCAGTTATTAGTAACTGCTCACATTTTTTTTATTTAAAATGATACGTATTAAAATTTTTTTTAAAAAAAAGATGTTCATCCCTATCATATTTTTTGGGAAATAGATTTAATTGGAAGCAAAATTAGTCGGAATACTCGATATTTTGGATGAAGAAAATCGCCTTCCCCAGTCAAGTGATCAACACTTTACATCTGTCGTTCACCAGAAGCACAAAGATCATTTCCGACTTACTGTGAGTTTGCTTTTCCAAAGTTGAAACTCTCTGGTGAGAAGACAGACCTTTAAAAAATGTATAGGAAGATGGGCCAGAGTGATAAAACAGCTGTTAGGATATATGCATTGCATGCAGCCAACCTGGGTTCAATCCTCCAGCATCCCATATGGTCCCTGAACACTGCCAGGAGTAATTTCTGAGTGCAAAGTCAGAAATAACCCCTGAACACCAACAGGTGTGACCCAGAATGCCCCCATCTCCCCAAAAAAAAAATCAAAGTATTGGGAGCCATCTGTGCGGCTGTTAAAAAAAATGAAGTCATGAAAGTGGCTTATAAATGGATGGACCTGGAGAATAGCATGCTAAGTGAAATGAGTCAGAAGGAGAGGGACAGACATAGAATGATTGCACCCATTTGTGGGGTGTGAAAAAACATAATATTAAACCAGTATCCAAGGATACTGCTCCTCAGAGCCCCACCCTACAGCAAAGCCTATTTCAAGCCCAGATATGCTTGAACCAGAGACACAGATACACAGGGCAGAGCTGCTACGGCTCTCCCTGTGATCAGCTGATCATGAGGTGTCTGGGAGGGAAAGCGGGTTCTAGCCCTGGCCTGCCATCCCAATAGAGCCTTACAAGAAGCTCAGAGGAACCCCGACAGCATGAGGGCAGCCATTTTCAACATGTGGACTCCACAACTCATCAGAGCTCCATCGAAGAGAAAAGCAGATCTCTCCCTGTTGTATGTGGCTGCTTTGCGGCCACTCAGTTCTTCAGTAAATGCACAAACTGAGAGCCTACTACCGGAGTGTTTCCCACCCACACGGCAGAGCCTGACAAGCTACTCGTGATGTATTTCACATGCCAAAAACCAGGAACAATTATAGACCTCATTCCCATGACCTGAATGAATGGTTTGAGGCTCTTCGTGTTCCTGGAGTGATCAGGTGCCCTTGGGCTACACTAGCATGCACCAGGACATATGGAGATGTTTCTGGTGCCCACTTGAGCAAATTGATGAACTACGCGAAGACAAGTGCTACAAGTGATACAATTGTTCCAAGGATAGTAGAAACAAGAGCCAGGAGGTTTGGTCCATGGTTGGAAGCCTGTTTTAACCAGTTGGGGAAAAGAAAGTTATGATAGGGAAGGGACCCCTATGATAGTGGTAAATGGTCACTTTGTAAGTGCCTGCTATAGAGACAGGCTGGGGGTGGGAGAGTAGGGAGTGTGGCAGGAGGTTAGGGGGCACACTGGTGATGGGAAATGTACACTGGTGAGGGATAGGTGTTTTAACATTTTGTGACTTAAATTCGATCATGAACAGCCTTCTGTCATTGCACTCATTCAATAAAATAAATTTTTAAAAAACAATTTAAAACAAAGATGTATTGGAAGCCAGAGAGTGCAGAGATAATGAGGCACAATTCTTGGCGCTTTGTGGCCTCCCTATGCTGCCTGGTGACTCCAGCATTGTTGGTGGTTTTGGGTTGAACATTTTGGTGCACAGGGCTTATTCTTGCTCTGTGCTGAAGGGGTCACTCCTGGAAGTGATTGGAGCCAAGCCAGGTTTGGCTGTGAGTGAGACAAGTGCTGTAACCAGTATTCTATTTTTTCTGGCCCCTTCACTTGCACTTTTTAAGGCTATCTAGAGGTTTTAAAAGTAGTATAAGTATGAAAGTGTAAAAATTACCCTTACGGTTTTAAGTATTATATTTTTATTTGTATTTATATTTAATTTTATTTTTATTTATATTTTACGTATTATATTTCATGCTTTATGAAGGAAATTCTGTATTTTCTTATAATTTAAGAAACTAATATATCCATTTTCTTTCAGATTCCTCGAAAATCTAAGCTGGCAATTCATAGAAACATCAGAGATGATGAAGGTTTCGTTATCAGGCATTTTGCAGGGGCTGTATGCTATGAAACAGTGAGTATAGCTTTTACTAGGAGAAAACCAGTTGGTGTTCAAATTGCACTATGAAGTATGGTTAAATTCTAGCCACATCTAGGAATTTACATTTAAATTAATAAAATGCTAAAGCCAGTTCCTCAGTTCCTCAGTGTTAGATGATTTCCCACTCATGTTGGCTGGTGGGACCCCGTCTGGACAGCACAGCAGTGGCAAATTTCTCTTACCCCAGAAAATATGAATGGATATTGTGACTTAAGAGAAATTCTCACAAGATAGTCCAAATAATTTCTCTTTGCTTATTTTCCAGACCCAGTTTGTGGAGAAAAATAATGATGCCTTACATATGTCTCTTGAATCCTTAATATGTGAATCCAGGGATAAGTTTATTCGGGAATTATTTGAATCATCCACAAATAACAACAAAGATACTAAACAAAAAGCAGGAAAACTTAGCTTCATCAGTGTGGGAAACAAGTTTAAGGTATTTGTGTTAAACAATAATTTTAATGGTATTTTCAGTGTATTGTTTTATAGTTTTTTTTAGTGGATGATGTAGATCACTGTCAATTCCACGACTGAAGTGCGGTAGTAGACTCCACTAATGTGTATATGCAGAATAACATGATGTAGGCAGCAGTAACTGAACATACAGAAATGTTCCTCATGTTATGGATGTGTTTTTTCTTGGTGCTTAACAGACCTGATTGCTTCTCTGAATGTTCTTACTTCTGCTTGCTGTCTGGTTGACCTTCAAACTTTTTCTTTCCCATATGTTTTCTGTTTCCTTCCTCATTCAGCAGTTTTATTTAAGCTGGAGTATTCCAGCTCGGAGTGTCTAGAGAGGACTAGTTGAGTTGAGAGAGGAAAAGCAGGCACAGCCAGGGGCTTCAGGTAAATGATCAGCTTCGTGGACTCCTTTTTATCAAGTGGTTGCCATGTTAAAAAGAGCCGTCTCTCACGGTGCTTTGTGGGTGTGCTTACTACACTAAAATTTGCTTACTGCTTTTGTAAAAGATAAGTGCTCTGTATGGCAAATCCTTTAAATTGCTTATTTTACATTGAACTTTTTTTAAAAAATTAATTTTGGGCCAGGAATTTACTCTTTGAGCTATAATAAGGAATGTTTGCATAATATGTCTAAAAAACGTCAAATACGGCTAATTGTTGAGCACCAGAGAAAAAGATTTTTAACACTTTTGTGTCAGGACAGTGCTGAAGGGTCTTATGCCCATTATTGGTGGTGAAGTTTCACTAACTTTGCATATCAGTAGTATAAACATTAACCACATTGTATAAATTACAATAAATTTTTTTTAAAGCTTCAGGCATTTAATGACTAAAACTTCTATTAAGTAATACAAACAACTAGGATTAATTTTTCTTATATACCTTCACAATATTTATATAAACTCATTTATTTATATAAACTCAATATTTATATAAACTCATTTTTATTATATTTACTACATATAAAGTAGAATAGATTATAATGCTAGCAATATAACCATTTTAAAATTCTTTATAAATTGAAATGTACCCGAAGTTAATCTAATCAGGCCATGCTTATAAATAGCATATTTACTTCTTTAAGCTTAAACATGGAGGAGAGGGCCTATAATGTATTTTCAGATAGTTGAATTAAAAGTCTTAATTTTGTCATCAGTTTTGTTGATGAGTTATAAGCTCCTAGTTGTCTTGAATAATATTTTTTTTTCCATTTTTGTGGGGGGTATAGTCTCAAGTTCTTCATTACACATTATAACAATTTGCTTAGAAATGGTGCATTGATCTTTGTGAACTGGGTATCAATTCATTCAGTATTTTTAGAATTCTTTGGTTAAAGTATTTTTTGGGGAATGGGGAGGCACACTTGGTGATGTTCAAGGATTACTCCTAGCTCTGCAGTCAAGAAGTGCTTGGCAGGGAATTTGGGATGCTGGGTACCAATTCCTGATTGACCACATTGCCAGGTGAACACCTACAGCTGAACTGTCTCTCTGGCTAGGGTTAAAGTATTTTACGTTAAGCCTTGAAATGCCTTAAATTTAAATGCAATAAGATATGTTGTATTTGGGATGTGAGTGATATTATTGTGAGTCATTACTGAAAGCTGTGAGTCACACTATAAATAAAAAATATTTCAAATATATTTTTATGATTCTTAAAAAATGAAATATCTTTATTTTTTATTTATTTATTTTTTATACCACCATGAGATACACAATCACAAAGATACACAATTAAAAAGTTCATACCTGGATTTTGGTCATACAGTGTTCCAGCACCCATCCCGCCACCAGTGCCCATCTCCCACCACCAACTACCCGGTTCCCTCCCCCTCCCCCAGCCCTCCTCCATGGCAGGTTCTTTATTTCTTTCCCTTTCTCTCTCTCTCTCTCTCTCTCTCTCCAGGTTCTTTATTTCTTTCCCTTTCTCTCTCTCTCTCTCTCCTTCCTTCCCTCCAGACTATGGATTACAGAACATACATTAAAGGGTTGTCATGTGTATCCTTTTGCCTGTATTTAATGCTCAGTTCTAGGTTGGCACTAGTACCCTCGACAAATGTCAGCACACTGTTCCATTCTCTGTCCTACCCAGCCTCTGACTCCCACACGTTTGCGACAATTTCCACCCTTGAAAGACCTCCTGATACAAGGTCATGTTTCACTTGACCTTGGATATTGGCATCACAATATGTACATATATATATATCTATGCCATGCAAATAAATGCAGTCATTCTGTATCTGTCTCTCTCCTTCTGGCTAATTTCACTCAACATAATCTTCTCCATGTCCATCCATTTATAGGCAAATTTTATAACTTAATTTTTCCTGACTGCTGCATAGTATTCCATTGTGTGGATGTACCAAAGCTTCTTTATCCAGTCATCGATTTTCGGGCACTCTGGTTGTTTCCAGATTCTGGCTATTGTGAATAATGCTGCTATGAACATAAGAGTAGGGATGGTGTTTCCGCTGTATTTTTGGTTAAAAAATGAAATATCTTTAAATGTTACAGGAATAGCTAATTATATTCAGTATATATAAAATCATAAAAATAAAATAATATGAAACTTGGAGAAATAGAACTGAGGTAAGGTGATTGCCTTTAAATGTGGTCGTTCCCATTTGATCTCAGCACCACATATGGTCCCCTGAGTACTTCAAGGAATAACCGCTGAGCAGAGCCAGGAGTAAGCTCTTAGCATCTGTGGGTGTGACCATAATCCCTCCAAAAAATTAGGTTAGATAACATAATATAACTTTGATTATCCAACACTCCGGGAAACAAATGTTTTCTCCTCAGAAGTGACATTTTTTAGATTCTGAAATTTAATCCTTTCATAGAGTGATTCTTCTGGACAGAAATCTAGTCCTGTCAATATTTGCATGATAGTGGTATGCTAAAAAATGAACTACAAAGCATGAGTTGTGTAAGACAGTTTAGTTTAGCTTCTTGCCCTGTGGTCCGTGGACTGCTGCTATTGGATTATTGACAGTCTTCCCTCTTCTTCTCAGATGGTAGTAATTTTTTGCTGCTTCTACTCTTCTGATTTATTTTGCTCAGAAGAGTAATAACCAAATGCTTATTTGGTTATGGATTACAAATGGTGTTTGTGACAGTTTTCTCCCTTCACATTGGTAGCTCTTTCATCTGCATTCAGTTGGGTGGTGGTCCAGACTAATTAGCATTGTAGAATTCTGCCTTCCAGATAAGTAGATGCAGCTAAATATATATTTTTATCCAGTGAAATGTTCACTCTATTTTTATATGTTTTTGAAGTGTACTGTGGCATTAATGTGTAACACAGTGAACTTTGATATCAGACCTATGTTGGAATTTTGGTTTTGCCATTACTAACTCCTTGATCAGGGCCAGAGTGATAGTCCAGTGGGTAGGGTGTTTGCTTTTGCACGCAGCTGATCTGGGTTCAATCCACAGCATCCCATATGGTTCCTGAGCACCACCAGGAGTAAGTTCTGAGTGCAGAGCCAGGAGAAACCCCTGAGCATATCCAGGTGTGACCCAAAATGAAAAAATAAATATAGATAAATTAATAAATGATAAACAGGGGGGGTGGGGTGAAATAAAAAAAAAAAACAAAAAAACAATTAAATAAATAAATAATTAGTTCCATGAGCTGGGGCAAATTAGTTGTTTCTCTAGATCTCAATGATTTCACCTGTAAAATGAAACTAATATTAATATATCCTAGGTCAGAATTGTGCAATTTAAATACAATAAGGCTGTGAAAATCTTTTTAGTGTCTGACTCATGGGAATCAGTAAAATATTGATATTTGATTAAAATTTACTAGTAGTAGTTATTACTCAATATAATATTGTTATAGCTATGATTGATCCAATAAGTTAAATATGAGTGAATATTTTCTTACAAAATTGATATAAGGATCTTGTATACTTAATTCAAGCCGCAGTAAACATTATTTTATTGTACTGAACCAGTGGAAATTATAATCACTCCATGTTAACAATATCAGGAAAGCGGGTCCAGGAGCAAGCACAGGGTTTAAGGAGTGTTGGCATGCTACTTAGGAGCTTCCTTAAACTCTTGTCGCATACAACCTCTTGGTATTGCCAGCTCACCCTGGGTCCCAGCCCATCAGGCCTGCTTGTCTGACTGTCTTTAGGCATGATCCCAGACCTCCTGAGCTCTGCTTGAAAGGCCCTTTCAGTACCCCAATCCCCCAAAAATACTCCCCAGAATTTAAAGGCCATAACAAGAAGGCATAGCAATGTGAATTGTTCACTGCTAATTTAGGTTTTGAGAAAATTGTCCAAGTTTTAAAAAATTTGACATGTAAAAAGTTTATAACAGTAGTAAAAGTTTCTCTAGCTAGGCAAGATAATTTTAAACTAAGTTATAAAGAAAAGTTCTCTATTTTAAACATTTCTTCATTCTTAATGGAGAGTGACACAGACTGCACCTGACTTGCATGTTTTTAAATCCCACCTTAGTGCATCTTCAGATTCTGCTCTGTGAAGTTCTAACTGAGCCAGCCCTGCTGTTTTCTTGTACATGCTTAGTTGCCTGTATACTCTTCCTCATTCAGCCTACCTGCAGTGTGCATGTATAGTTTTCAGTGTTGTTAATTTTCAGTCTTGTAATTATACAGGTTCTGTCTAAAATATGTTACTGTTTGTGGCTTACATAGATTTTTGCATGACATTTGTCTGTTAAATTTTGTGTCCCCAAGCTGTCAAATTGTGATGTGTTACATACATATCAATATATCATTGCATGTTATTTTCACTTAATGTTGGAGAGCTAATATAAATTTATATTTTACTTTTTCTCTTTGAAACAATAAATGGATTTATTTTTTTCATTTACAGACACAATTAAATTTGCTTCTGGATAAACTTGAAGTACTGTGAGTACATAACTAATAATTAAAAATATTGTCTTCCCAAATTATGATTAACAACTGCTTAAAGACCCCAATAAGCCTAATATCTTTCACTTAAAAATCAGTTTCAGGGCTAGAGAGATAGTGCAGGGGAGTGCGTGTACTTCCCTTGCACATGACGGACACTGCTCTTGTCCTCGTCACCACAGCAGTGAGCCCCTAAGCATCCAGCCAGGAGATTGCCCTGAGCACTGTTGAGTGTGGCCCCAGCCTTCCCCTTCCCTCCCTACTCTTTGGTTAGTTTAGAAAAAAGTGGAATGAATATATATATATATATATGATGTTTAATTATTTTACATACATAAAGTTATCTGAATTCTACCAAATTAAGATTTTCTTGAATTTCTTGGAAGATTTCTTGAAGTTTTTGGGAAAGCAAAAAGTAATTGGTTGTTATAAAGAAAGAAAATGTGAAAATATAAGGATGAATATTTTACCTTCATTGTAGAGGTATGGTTTCCTAGGATTCTGGTTTTTTTTTTTTTTCAGCTAGTTTTAGTGATCCATTCTATTATTTTTAGTAAAAAATAGAATTTTTTTATGAATTTAGAAAAATTTACCACAGGGAGAATTTTTCTATGGGGCATTTTTTTTTTTTTTTTGCTTTTTGGGTCACACCCAGCAATGCTCAGGGGTTTCTCCTGGCTCTGCACTCAGGAATAACTCCTGCCGGTGCTCAGGGGACCATATGGGATGCCGGGGATCGAACCCGGACCGGTATGGGCCGACGCGTGCAAGGCAAATGCCATACCCTCTGTGCTATCTCTCCGGCCCCTATGGGGCATTTTTAAATGAGGCACAGTTTTTGACAACTTTTTAAAAATCAGATTTACAGAATTCAAATATTTCATCTCTTGAAATAGTCATTTTGAAGGGGTAAGGATATTTGGATATCTAGAATATTGATCTTATTATTCAACTATTTCATTGTTTACTTATCAGCATTCTTTCAACCTCATCAGAATAATTCAACAATGATTTCAAGGGATAAGTTTTAATATTTTTTAAACATTGTTTAACCAACAGAACTTTAAATTGTGTATCAGTGCATCTGTAGGACCTATTTGTGTGTGTATATATGTATATATATTTGTTCTAGTTGTTGTTGTTTATTTGCTTTTTGTTTTGAGTGAAGGGTTTTAGGGCTAATCCCAGCAGTGCTTGGGTCTTACTCTTGGCCCTATGCTCAGGGGTCACTTCTGGTGGTGGTTAGGAAACCACAGGAGGTGCAAGGGATCAAACTGAGGTCCTGCCGCATGCAAGGCAAATGCCTTAGCCTTTGTGCTCTCCCTCTGCCTCATGTTTATGAAGCAGAATGATGAAAAAGGAGATTCCCCTCCCCCCCCCACCCCACATTTTGGCCTGAAAATTTAAGAGGTGATTACATATGGGGAAATTTCAGCCATATAAAAAGGTAGAGAGAGTTACCACTCATCTTCACATCTTCCAACTGCCAGCAATACATTGCCAGTCTTGTCTCCACTACATTCCAAATCCTAGATTATTTTAAAGCAAATCCCTGACATCATTTTATTTTATTTTGAACCACTACAAAAGTATTACATTTTTTAAAAGGGGTCACTCCTGTTCTAAATGTAGCTTCAACATTATCATAAGTTCTTCCCAATAGCATCAGCAATTCCTAATAATGCTGTTTAAAAAAAAATAGCTTACTTGTTTGAATATTGGCTAACAAAGGAGAAAAAGATGGTGACAGTTTAAAAGAATTCTTCACATTTCTAGTGAATTTAGTTTACATTAACTTTGGTATGAAAATATTGCCACCTTGAGAAAAAAAAGAGCAAATTGTTGAAAATAATTTTGAATTGGGACAGATTAGGAAATGAAGCAGATCATGCCATTCAGACACCTGGAGCTGTGGTTGTTTTCTTAGGAATGATCCATCCCCTGTCCATCATCCCCAGGGGCAATTTCACAGACTGCCTTTGTGAACTTTCTTAAGAGGCATTCATTTATTTACTTCTCTTTCCATACAGCAGTTTTGGGTGTTTGCTGTTGTTGGGGCCAAGCCCGGTGATTGTTAGGGTCACTCCTCATTCTGCACTCAGAAATTACTCCTGGCAGTGCTTTAAGGACCATATGGTATGACAGTATTGAACTCAGATTGCAAGGCAGGCACCCTACCTACTACACTCTCTCCTTAGCCCTACCATTCAGCAATTTTCTCATGTAAACACTCTTAGATATAGAATGATGATCACATGTGAAGAGTATTATATTGCTTAAATATGTTGAAGCATTTTATACTAAAGAATTTTTTAAAAAGCAGAATTTTTGATGCTCAGATATTAAACATAGACATTCATTCTGAACTTTAAGTTACAAGTATATGGTAATAAGGTCTTGAGTTGTTTGTTTATTTATGTGTGTGCTGGTGAATGAACCCAGGTCTCATACCCTACCAGTGAACACATCCACAAAGAGCCCCCCTTAGTTATTATTTTCAAAGAAGTTCATATATGAATGTAGCAGATGTGAATAAAAATAGGACTTTTATGTTTCATAGAAGTTTTTATGAAAGTACTTTTTATTCTCCTAGGGTTCCAGTTTTATTCGCTGTATCAAGCCTAATTTAAAGATGACAAGCCACCACTTGAAGGTGCTCAGATTTTGTCTCAACTTCAATGTTCAGGTATTTCCTTATTTTTATAATTTCTATCTGTGTGTCAGGGAGTTTCAGCCCAAAATCAGTATGACTATTGATTTCAAGTAATTAACAGTTATTTATTTTTTAGCACAAGAGTTTTGTTGCATTTCCTTTATAAGACAGCATCACTGGAAAAAAATATTTTTCATGTTTTTTATTGCATCACCATCCAGTAGACTATTACAAAGCTGTTCATGATTGGGTTTCAGTCACAGTGTTCAAACACCCATCCCTACACCAGTGCACATTTCCTAGCACCAGTGTACCCCATTTACCTCCCACACCCCCACAACCTGCCTCTATGGCAGGCACTCTTCTCTCTCTCTCTCACTTTCTCTCTCTTTTTGCACATTGTGTTTTGCAAAACAAAATGCTGAAGGGTTATCATGTATATTCCTTTGCCTACTTTCAATGCTCAGTTTTAGTGTAGCATTGCTATTTGCAGTTATTGTCAAACTGGTCCATTCTGTTTTACTTACCCTCCGCTCCCCCCACACATTCGTATTTTTTTTTTATTCTTTTGGCTTTTTTGGGTCACACTGGCAATATTCAAGGATACTCCTGACTCTGCACTCAGAAATTACTCCTGACTCTGCTCAGGGACCGTATGGGATCGAAACCGGTTCCTCCTTATCCCCCCGCACCCCCCCCCCCCGCCCATTGGTAAACTTTATCCTTGACCTGAACTCTTAACTTAATTTGTTTCTTTGTGGGGAGGGCATCCAAAGTAGTACTCAGATGGTCTGGGGGGCCATTCACGTCAGAGGACTTTATAAAGTTCTGGAGATCAAAACAGGGTCAGCTGCAGGTAAGTCAAATGACCTTCCCACTGGACTATTACTCTGGTCCCTTAACAGTCATTTTGAAGTTTGTGTATCATAGTTTCAGACCCATGCTTACTGTATAGTTGGCTTTGTGGTTTCAATATATGCAGATAGTAAACTGTCCTAACACTGATTTTTTTCTCATTGATTTGAATAGTCCCAGAGCGTGAAATTGAATTTTTTTTTGGTGAACAGCAGTTTCAGACATTATGTCTATAGCTGCTTAGATTTTCGCTAACGGTTTTACACTTTTCTGAACATGAAAGTACATATTAGTTAATACTCGAAGACTTTCTCAAGTTGTACTGAAAATAGTTAACTATCCTTTAGTTGTCTACCTCAGACTAGTGTCATTGAGAGTTAAGCAAAGGGGCATAATGAAATGTGTTCTCTTTTATTTACCAGTGACTTACCTTCGTAAGAACTCAGGAATGTAGCAGATTACTTTTGTTGGGAAACTGTTAGGCATTTTTGTCCAAAGTTAAATTCAGTACTTGATAAGCGGCATAATTTTGGGTTTGTTTTATATACTGTGACTGTGACCTGGGTTTCTAGTATAAAATAATAATGATATAAATTAGACTGAGACTTTCTGGAAACCAATAGCTAGTCTCTAGGAATGGTTAATCAAGCTGATTTTGGGGTGAACATTAGCTATAGTAGTTTTAGGTAAATGGGACATGCTGAGTAAAGGCAATATGCTGAATTTATAAAAATGCTTTGTCATATTTTACAGCTAATTATATATTTTACTCATTCTAAACATTAATATGGAAAACTGAGCATCTACAGTTTTAAAAATGTTCTTTACAGTAACGGCAGTAATTGACTTTGTTTCTGACTTCAGGGATGGTGTCTGTTTTGGACTTGATGCAGGGGTGGTTTCCCTTCACGAGCATCCTTTCACGAACTCTACAACATGTATAAAAGTATATGCCTGATAAACTGGCAAGACTAGATCCAAGACTATTTTGTAAGGTAAATACCACCTAAACTAAAATTTCTTTCCTCTGAACTATATTCTTATTAATTACTAGTTGATATTTAATCTTTAATTTTTATTTTATTTTTCAGGCTCTTTTTAAAGCTTTGGGTTTAAAATGAAGTTGACTACAAGTTCGGGTTAACAAAAGTATTTTTCAGACCTGGCAAGGTAATTATATATTTACCTTAAACCTTAACATGATGGATATGACTAGTGGGGTCAAGTTAATATTTTTAAACTTTCAGGATATTATTCTTGAACTATATGAGCATAATATGTATATGTGTGAGTGTATGGGTGCAAAGAATTTCCCAGTTGTAAGCAGTTAACAACAGGAAATACTCCATATAGTTTTTAAAATTTAGTTTCAGTGTGGAAAAATTGGAATAAGAATATTGTTTCAGGGGCTGGAGCGATAACACAGCAGATAGGGAGTTTGCCTTGCACACAGCCGATCAGGGGCTTGATCTCCGGCATCCCATATGGTCCCCCAAGAACCACCAGGAGTGATTTCTGAGTGCAGAGCCAGGAGTAACTCTTGAGCATTTCCGGATGTGACCCCTCCAAAAAAAAAAAAAAGAATATTGTTTCAATGATTTTTTAGTTTAAATTAGTTAAATAGGAAATGCTTCTGGTTTAAATAAGCTAAAGGAGCTTATAAAACAAGAGTTCAGTTTATAATAATTACAAATTTCACAGTACTTTTGTGTTTTCAGTCAAAAGAAAATATGTCCTGTTAGAATATTATAGATGTATAATGTATAGGAAATTGATCTGGAGTGACACCAAACCCTACAATGAACATATAAGTACCTATTTTACATAAATCATTTTTGTATGTTAACTCAGAATTTTAATTTTTGTATTTTTATATTTTTGTGCTTGATTATAAGTTGAAGTTACAGATTTTTGTTTGTTTGTGTTTGGGTCATACCTGGCAATGCTCAGGAGTTATTCCTGGTGGTGCGTGGGTGATCATATGGGACACCAGGGATGAAACCTGGTTTGACAGCATGCAGGGCAAATGTCCAACCTTTAGTGCTATTGCTCTGGCCGCTATAGATTTTTTTTTGTAAGTGATGTGTACAATAAAGAAATACTTAAACATTATTTATCATGTTAGTAATATTTTCACTATTCCAATCTTGTTAGGATACTTTGTTCTTTTCTGCTCTAAACCGGGGCAGAAGTTTATTTGGTAGGAGTTAATAAAGTTGACTTCCATCCACAAGGGCTGTTTAGTGCACTGGCGTTTCAGTGCCTCAATCCTAAACCTGAGGAATGAGGTGCGGCATTAAGAATCTCAAGTATTTTGTTTAGACTCAGATGCTTCTGAATTATTCTGCATTCCTAGAAAATTACGTATGCTACACTAGTTTGTCATCAACGTGTTCTGAGTCTGAAGAAGTAACAGAAGCCAGCATTGAAAAGGCTGCATGAAAAACCACAAAGAAGAAAAAAAAAGACTTAGAACCATATGAAGTAGAAGGTGATCTCATAGATTTTGCAGATAGCTCTGTGAGGGACGAGACAGACACAGTTAATTACGGTATGAATGGCTCCTGGGAGGAAGAGCGAAAAAGGAATAAAAGCACTAATAGACCAGGATCAGTACATTGGCTCTCATATTTATCAGAGCAATTATAGAAAAATAAGAATAAAAACAGAAGAGGCTAGATGTATCCCACTTTTGAAGTCACCTAAACGCAGAAAAGTAATTTCTTTTTATAAAGTATGAATATGATTTTGTTTTTAAAAGACTGATCTACACATAGTATACAATATGTATTTAGAATGAAGTGCTTGTGCGTTTCAGTAGTTTGAGACAGGCATTAACATCAATTTTAATGTTGATTAAATTGCAAACTGACAATTTGGACAATGGCCATAGATTAAAGTACCATTTTATTGTTATAGAATATAAAGTTAAGGATTCCACTCCAGGAGAGAAAGAAAATAAAGTGCATGTCAATTTTTCAAAAGATGTTTTTCTCTTAGCTCCTCTCTAAGTGAATTTTGATTATAAACTAATATGCCTATGCTGGTGACATCAGTATATTGTTACAGTAAGGGATAGAAATCACGATGAATCTGCCAACTAAAAGCGGTGTTACAGTCAGAAATCTGTGTAGGGCCTTGCTGAGAAGGTCAATCACAGAGACCAGGCCACTGCAGTAATCTTTCTACCAGGTGTTGTAGTGTAACAGCATCTGGAGGCAGGGTTGATGGCTGAGATCTCCCAGCTCCAGGAGGAAGTGGGAGATGGGAGATGGAGAGCTAAGTCCAGGGCACTCCCTACCTGCAGGTGTGGGGTGTGATCTGCTGAGCCCAAGGCCAGCTGGTGGCTCCCAGCAAGTTCCTGGGAAGCTGAAAGTGCACAGAGAATGAGACAACTGACAAGATATCCTGAGGGTGGATAAAGAGAGAGCTATAGAAAGATTTTGTGTGTGTGTGCACGTCCGACTCAGGGAGGAATATTGGCAGCAGCTGCAATCCCTCCATTTTGCTTTCATGTTCAGGTGGTAGGGGCCACATTTGAAGAGACAAGCAATAAATGACTTGGTCCCAGGTGAGCTTGAACCAGGCATGCAGTTGGAGGCACACACAGCACAGGTACTCTGGGGAAAGGCAAATCATAGATGCTGTCTAGTGCCCTAGACATGTGTTCAAACTCAGTGGCAAAGTACATAGAGCCTTCCCTCTTCAGATGAGGCACAAAGCAATGTTTCTCCATTATTTTTCCCCTTTTTTTTTTTGGGTGGGGGTCACACCTGGTAAATCTCAAGGGTTACTCCTGGCTCTTTGCTTAGGAATTACTCCTGGTGGTGTTCTGGCAACCATATGGAATGCCGGGATTGAACCCGGTCAGCCACGTGCAAGGCAAACGCCTTACCTGCGCTGTGCTATCACTCTGGCCCCACTTTCTCCACATTATCCAACATCGTTTTAGAAGTCTGACCACATTACAATTAGAAAAGAATAAAAGGCATTCAAATTGGAAAAAAGTTAAACTATCTCTATTTGCAGATGACATGATTACAGACATAAAAGACCCTAAAGACTCCTCCAGAAAACTGTTAGATACAATAAAGCAATACATTGAAGTGAGCAGGCTACAAAATCACAATATTGTGTAATTTTATTTTTAATTAATTAATTATTATTATTATTATTTTTTTGCTTTTGGGTCACCCCGCGGTGCTCAGGGGTTACTCCTGGCTCTGCACTCAGGAATTACTCCTGGCGGTGCTCGGGGACCATATGGGATGCCGGGGTCGAACTCAGGCCAGCACAGGGCCGGCCGCGTGCAAGGAGCCGCCCTACCTGGGTCAGGCCCCGGTAATTTTATATACAAATAATGAAACAGAAAAAGAAAGAAATCACTCACCTCCCAATAAAATCACATTTAAAATTAGTGGCCTGGAACACCATATACCTAGGAGCCCACTTAACAAAGGAAGTGAAAGACATTTTTAAAAAAAATGTTATTATTAAAAAAGAATTATAAGAGGAAACTAAGAAATTGAAAACTATCCATATTTGTGCAACAAAAGAATAATTACACTGACTATGCTCCCAGGAGCATTCCACAGATTCATTGCAATGTTCATCAAAATTATAATGGCATTCAAGGACTTAGAACTAGGGTTGTTTAAATTTGTTTGGAACAATGAAACTACCTGAATAGCCAGAAATGCTGAAAGGAAATTTGGGTGAGGTTTTGTGTTTCCTGGACTTTAAATTACACTGTAATACTATAGTAGTCAAAACTGGTACTAAAATTGAAGCAGAATTTCAGATCATTGGGAAAGAGTGCAGTACTAAATTCTAGATATTGCACAGTTAAACGAAAAGCTGTTCCTTTATGAGACCACACACTAAGATTATTCAAATAAATCAAAGTTCTTTAGATTATTCCCAAATACAGGAAGGAAAGCAGAACTCCAAGGTGTTAGTTTGTCCCAGGGGTACCTTCAGTGACTTGACTGCATTGACAGCGAAAATAAAAGCAAGAATGAACAAATGATCCTACATCAAACCAAAAAGTATTTTCACTTCAAAATAAAATATGACTAAAATAAATAGACACTGCTACCGAATAGGAGAAAATATTTGTAAGCCATGCATAGGATAAAGGCTAAGATCAAGATACACAAAACATAAAACTCAGCAATAAAAATGATATTTAGCAACTCATAAAAAAGGGAGTGGAAATGAAAAGATACTTCCTCAAAGAAGACATACAGAGAGCCAATAGGGTATGAAAAAGTGTTCATCATCACTTATCAGAGAAATGCCAGTGTTCAGGACAAGGAGATCTCTTAACACCAGTGAGAATTGACTGTATAAAAAAACAGAAGGAAGCCGGGTTGACAGGAAAACAGTGAAAAGGAATTCTCCTTTGCTGTTGGTGGGAAAGTTGCCTGAGTCAGCCTCTAGGTAAAATTGTATAGAAACTTCTCAAAAAATATAAAATAGATCTTCTGTATGGTCTCACTGAGTTATTGTATTCAATTCAGAGATGGATGAGGTAGCAGAAGAACCATGGTGGAGAATCCTGGCACTTTGGTGGTGGAATAGTAACTTTGTCCGTTGTGACATTAATATGAACACTCCTGTAACCATAGTACCTCAATTATAATAAATATGTGCAATTTTATGGCAAGTTTTGGAAATAATGCAGTTTATTTGTTAATAACTTTTATCTGTCCCTTAGTTGCAGTTTATCTATGGCCAAAATAGGAATGGTTGTTGAGAGAGGCTGATTAGTGCTGGTCCCTTGTATTAGGTATATAACTGACATTTACTCGTCAGATAACTCAGAATATGAATAAACACAGTTTTTTTGTACTCTTTCTCAGCAAAGCCTTTAAACCCTCCCGAACATCTGTAATTTTCTTCTAAGATTTTTTTTTCTATTTTTATTATTGGATTTGCTAATTTGCTGTGGCAAATTCCATTCTTATTTGTCCCACATTACCCCGAAAGACAGAGATCAAGAAGGAAGAAAAAGGCAAAAACAAAATTAGTTGTGTTTGCCATGTATATCGTGTGTATATATATTTTTATATCACTTGATCACTTGAATCCCGTTATTCATCGATTTGTTCGAGCAGGCGCCAGTAACATTTCCATTGGACCCTATCACATGCCAATGTAGCACAATGGCATCTGGTTGATTCAGGAATATGAAGAGACTCAAACCGTTCCTTCAGGGTCTTGACAAGGAAGTCTGACCATCTTGTAGGTGGGCGGCCATGTGATCTTTTGATATCCGATGGGATCCAGTTGGTAACGGCTCTAGTCCAGCGGTTGTCTCCAAATCGCATTACATGTCCAGCCCATCTGATTTTCGATGCCTTGGCAAAGGAGACAGCGTCCCTGATTCTGGAATAGCGACGGAGGTCGGAATTCGGATTCCTTCTCTAATTTGAGTGAGGCATAACATTTCAAGCATAGCTCTTTCGATTTCTCTCTGGGAGACCCGAATGGTATTCTCATCCTGCTTTCATAGGGCCCAGGTCTCTGAGGCATATGTTTATGCAGGGAGAACTGTGGAGTCAAAAAGAGATGTGCCTGGAGCCAGAGGTTCTTTGTCCTTTTAGCTATTTCTTCGATGCCTTTGAAGCGTTCCATGCTGCTCTCTTCCTCCTGTACAGCTCAGGTTTTAGGTCGTACATCATGTTGACTTCTCGACCTAGGTACACATAACTGCTGCATTCAGAGATGTTTGTTCCATTGAGAGTGAATGGGGCCTCTGGAACTAGTTCATTTTTAATGAACATAGTTTTGTTGAGATTCAGCTGTAGACCTATCTTTCCACATTCTCGGTCAAAGTCAACCAGCATTTGTGCTGCTTGGCTAATGTTTGTTGTTATTAGAACGATGTCATCAGCGAGCGGAAGTGGTGTAGTTGCCAACCATCTATCTTTACTCCCATTCCTTCCCATTCTAATTGTCGGATGATGTTCTCGGGTGGCGCTGAAGAGTTTTGATGAAATGGTATCACCCTGCCGAAACCCTCTTTTGACATCAATGATCACTTCCTTGTAGAATGGTGAGATCCTGGTGGTGAATTCGTAATACAGCTCACGAAGGATCTTGATGTATAATTTTATATTCACCTTCCCGAATATTTTTATATGTATATATTTATATTTATACATATATGTATATATCTATATATGTGTCTGTATATGTGTATATACACATATATGTATATATACTATATATGTCTGTATATGTGTATATATACACATATGTATATACACATATATATATATACATATATATACATATATATATATATATATATATATATATATATATTGTGTGTGTGTGTATATCCGATTCCTCTTTGGGAGACCCGAATAGCATTCTCATCCTGCTTTTGTAGGGCCCAGGTCTCTGAGGCATATGTTAATGCAGGGAGAATGTGGAGTTGAAGAGATATGCCTGGAGCCGGAGGTTATTTGTCTTTTTAGCTGTTTCTTCAATGCTTTTGAAGGCATTCCACGCCACTCTCTTCCTCCTGTGCAGCTCAGGTTTTAGGTCGTTCATCATGTTGAACTAGGCTTGGAATATCACACCTTACTCAAGTGAAAGAAGGAATCCGGAGCTCTGACATCCATCGCTGTTCCAGTGTCAGGGATGCTGTCTCATTTGCTAAGACATTGAAAATCAAATGGGCTGGACATGTAATGCGATTCGGAGATGACCGCTGGACTAGAGCCGTTACTGACTGGATCCCACGGGATGTCAAAAGATCACGTGGCCGCCCACCTACAAGATGGTCAGACTTCCTTGTTAAGACCCTGAACGAGCGGTTTGAGGCTCTTCGTATTCCTGAAGCAACCAGATGCCATGGGCTACACTGGCACCTGATAGGGTCCAATGGAAATGTTACTGGCACCTGCTCGAGCAAATCGATGAATAATGGGATGTCAAGTGATCAAGTGATTATATCACTATATGCATGTTTAGTTTGACTTGTGACCATTTTTTAGAACAATTTTAGACTTATGTGCCGAGTAATTTGTGTTTAAAAAAAAAAGTACTCGGCACTTAAGTCTAAAAAATTGTTCTAAAAATGGTCACAAGTCAAAAAACACAAGTACTTTGTGTTTTCCTGAATCAACCAGATGCCATTGGGCTACATTGGCACGTGATAGGGTCCAATGGAAATGTTACTGGCGCCCGCTCGAGCAAATCGATGAATAACGGGATTCAAGTGATTCAAGTGACTTTGTGTTTTGCTGTTTTTAAATATAGTTTTCTTTTTAGTACTGATAATGATTTTTATTTCCTAGTTTGCAGAATTTGATCAGATTATGAAGTCTGACCCTGACCACTTGGCACAGTTGGTTAAAAGAGTCAATCACTGGCTTATCTGCAGTCGCTGGAAGAAAGTTCAGTGGTGCTCGCTCTCAGTCATCAAATGTAGGTGTTTGCTTTTACGCCAAAATGTGTTATTACGGTGGAAATCTTGGCTTGCAGAAAGTTACAAGCATGTCTCCAGGAATGAGTGTTATAAAACTGTGTTGTTTATATATGGTTCCTCAAACAGCTCTTTACATGTAGTGTGTGATTAATTAGTATTTATCAAGTTTCCTGAGTTTTTTTTAGTGTATATTTATCTTTTAGTCCAAGTGTGTTGTGAGCCATATAGAATTAGCATAGTCTTTTCCTAAGAATCAGGACTTCCAACTATCTTGCTTCTGTCTCTCCCTGTCACACGTACTAAACTGACATGCGTGCACACACACACACACACAAATATACATCCTCCAATATCCAAATTAAGTCAGACTCTTTTTCATCGGACCTCTTCAAAGATTATTATTGTGGCATTTGTTAGATAGTTTTAGAAATTATCTTTGGTTTGATAATTATGAATATTAGTTTTTTAGAGTCATAATAAACAAAAACAACTAACTTTTTTCCTTGTTATTTTTTCAAGTAAAAGGTAGATAAATTTGCATGTACAGTTTAGTGGTTTTGGCTTTATTCATTGCATGGATTAAATACATGGTCTAAAACACATTGCATTTAAATTATCTATGCCATGCCACCCATTTTGGGCTGTGTGAGTACAGTGGTATTAATAGGGAACCTCTGTAAGAAACCCTTGAAGTTGGATCAGTGCAGATAGCATGGAGAACTGAAGAGAAATAGATTTGTTTTCTCTGGGATTCTCTGAGACATCTCTCAGTATGTTTACTGTGATTCTCCAAAATGAGAGCAAAATGGTCTTTCCTGATGTCACCTGGCAGGTGAATTATTTTTATCAAGAAACACTTAACATTGGGCTGGAGCCATAGCCCAGCACGTAGGGCGTTGCCTTGCACGCCGACCCATGCTGTCCTGGGTTCGATCCCCGGCATCTCATATGGTCCCCGAGTACCGCCAGGAGTAATTCCTGAGTGAAGAGCCAGGAGAAACCCCTAAGCATCGCTGGTGTGACCCCCAAAAAAAAAGAAACACTTAACATTGTGTATACCCGTATTGGCTCAGACACTTATGTTTGTAATGGTGCAGCATAGCAATAAAGCATTTAAAATGTAAACACAGCCATATACTTTATTTGCTTTTTTAAAAAGACATATCATAAATTAAGGAAATATTGAATGTCCTGATTTTGCTCCTCTGACATAGTATGCTTATCACTATTTCATATTTTTTGTGAACTGCTCTGAGAAAATTATTTTTTATGAAAAATATGTGATTGATGAAACAGCTTTCCACAGTTGTATTTTCCTCTTATATTTAGTGAAAAACAAAATAAAATACCGTGCTGAAGCCTGCATTAAAATGCAAAAAACTGTTCGAATGTGGCTTTGCAAAAAGGAGACACAAACCTCGGTAAGATGAATCATGTTTAAAGAACAATAATCTCTTGATATAAATGTCTATAAAGTCTAAATAAGAGCTGCTTGGACATATACGGAATGTTATTTCTTTCTTTTTTTGGTGTAGGGGGAGCCTACACCTGAGGAGGCTCGGGTTATTCCTGCAGGTTACTCCTGGCCCTGCACTCAGGAGTTACTCCAGGGGCTACCGTGGGAACCATAGGGATGTGTACAAGGCAGGCGCCTTAGCTGCTGGACTCTTGCTCCAGCCCCAGAATGTTCCTTTTTCCATGTTAATTTGTAAAGAGCTATACTTGGTTATTTCTTAGTTAGTAGCTCCTGAAAATTAATTATGTGATTAATTGCTTCAATTCTCTGAAAATATATAAAATAACTTAAAAAAATATAAGCACTTACATAAAAGGTTGAAGTAAATGGTTGAAGGAAACTCTCCTATTCTTATTATTTTAATTTCTCAGTAAATGTCAAATTGACTTTTAAAAAGCAGTGTTTTGAGCAGCTTGTGATACTACCTTTATATATTGTCACACTTTAAGGTTGGTCTTTATTTCTTACTTGAGCCTTTAATTGTTAATTTAGATGTTTTAAACTTGGAGGTTTGAACTACTGAACTTATTCATACCTTTTAATAAGCTAAGGTAGTTTAAGTTCTATAAATTGAAATCTTTTTTTATAGTGTCATGAGATTTAAATTCTATTGGTAGTCATGCATTTACACCTATATTGATTCTCTTCTACCCTTAGCAAGGGATTAAAAAAAAGAGAGTATTAAATAACAAAACATAGGTTGGGATTTTCTGTTTCACAGTGTGTGTAGAAGTTATTAAAATGGTAAAATGTAAGCTCTGGCAAAACATTATCTTGACAGCATTGATGGCCTGGTTAAGGTGGGCACCCTGAAGAAACGACTGGATAAGTTTAATGTTGTAGTAAGTGCATTGAAAGATGGAAAACCAGAAGTAAATAAACAGGTCAAAAACCTGGAAGTTTCTATTGATGCTTTAATGGCCAAAATAAAGGTATGCAATTTTAACTCAAATAACTTTGGTTTTTTATACAGTATATTATATTTTGTTACTATGATTGAAATTATAAAATGTCCTTATATTTTTACATAAAAATGTTTCAAATGTTGAGTCTCAGTGATGTTTATTATTGTTATTATGTTGAAAATGTCTATGGTGAAAAGATAAAGACAATTGAAAAAATATTTTCTGATAGGAAAGCCACATCTGGCAGTGCTGGGGTTCTTCTCTTGGCTTGAGAAGAACTAATCACTAATTGAGTGATTAGTTAAATCACTCACTCACTCATTGCCTCTCAGTGGTTAGTGCTCAGGGATCACTCTTGATTGTAATGGGGGTACTACTATATGTGGCCCTGAGCTGCAAATCTGGGTCAGCTGTGCGCAGGACAAGTACCATAATCCCTTCACTGTCTCTCCAACCCAGAAGTGATTTTGTTTTAGTCACCTTGGGGGATAGATCTTCAATACTTGGAGTCATACCCAGAACTGCATGATTCAGCAACACTGGATACGGCTATGGTGAATATGGCCTTATCCAGTGTTGCTTGGAATTATGCTGTTCTGGGTTCTACACCCACCGCCTGAACATGTGCCAAGTTGAATCACATCTTCAGCCTTAAAAAGTGTCAGTTTTAATGTGATTTTATCACTACTGAAAAGATTTTATCTCCAAGAGTTACTAAAATACTCTTCCTTCCAAGAGTTACTAAAATACTCTTTGCTTTTTCATAGTCAGTACTTGAGTTGATTAATGCAAACCATTTTGTCTTCTTGCTTTCTGAAACTAATTTTTTTATTGACACAGCATTGCTATACAAATAAATTTAAAGATAATATACTATCATTAAAATATTACTGAAAACCACCAGAAGACATTAATTCCATGTGTAATCTTACTCATTTATTATGATATTAATTTATTCCTTTTTTGGTCTTACTTTGTAAGGACTTTTTTTTTTTGCTTTTTTGGGTCACACCGGCGGATGCTCAGGGGTTATTCCTGGCTCTGCACTCAGGAATTTCTCCTGGCGGTGCTCGGGGACCATATGGGATGCCGGAGATCAAACCCAGGCAGGCACAGGCCGGCCGCGTGCAAGGCAAATGCCCTACCTGCTGGGCTGTTGATCTGGCCCCCTGTACGGACTTTTTTTTTATGGTCTTAAATATACATTTAGTTTTCTGTTCCCACTATTATATACTTTGTCTATATTATTACATTTGTTTTATATAAGTTGTTTCATAATTTATTTAACTGTTATAAAAGTATCAGTTACTCCCTTCAAGTTTTGCAGGGATGGAAAGGGACCTCTTTTTATGATTGTTTTGTTTTGATTTTCATTTATTGAATTCCACTGGGATTGAATGTTCATTGCCTTCCATGGCTGTTCAGTTTCTTTTCATGTCATAATTTGAGATTTATATCATTAAATTCTGAATATTTTTGTCAGATCAATGTAATTATGTAAAGAATAATACTTTAAAGGAATATATTTTATGTCCATATTTTACATAGACATTGCCTCTCAGTGAGTAGACTAGGAAATGGAGATTATAAGATGAATGAAATACTTTGAATAATCTTAGCTGATTTTACAACGTATCCGGTGCCCTCTGTGTGTGTGATACTCATCAGCGTGGACAGATGCAGCAGGCTGCTATGCTAGGTCCAGGCGGCCAGCTCCATTTTGTAGGCTTAGGAGAACCATCCAATGGTTTTTATTGAGTGATTAGTTAAATATTCCTTAGGTCTATCTGAGCATCATTTTTAAAATGTGGAAAACTCTGACCAAATTGGCTAATTATTTCTTTAAAAAATAATTTTGTGGGGGGTGGAGAGACAGGGTGCCTTTTTTGGTGGGATCTGAGTAATAATACAGTGGGTAGGGCACTTGTCTTGGGTTCTGTCCCAGGGACCCTGTGTGGTCCCTGGAACACCGCCACGAGTGAGTGATCCCTGATCTGAGCTCACTGCATCCATAGGCCCGCGAATTGAACTGCCAGCCAGTTGGCTGAAGGGCCCCAGTCTTCCTGAGGTAATTTAGTAGCTCCCCATCTGTTCAAACAAATTAATTGAGATTATATTTCATTGTTTCTAGTGTTCCCTTTAGATATTTGATTGCTTGATTTTTTAGAACACAGAGTAAGATTATTGTTATATAAAAGTATTTTTTAAAGGACTTGAACTTTAACTATACAAATAGTATAATAGAATAGTGTATAGTAAAATAGTATAGTAAAATAATGCTAGATTAGTGTAGTAAAATATATTTTATATAGTAAAATATAGTAAAATAATGGGCCAATTGTTATTCTTTGCCATTGTTCTCAATCTTTGCTGATGTATGCATATTGCCTTTTTTTAAGCAGTAGGAAAATTACGTAAGTAAATTGACCTTATTAGTCATTTAAATGAGTGATTTAGTGTGTTCAATATTTTGACATTGTTTTGCAACTAAAGAGATAACTTTTTAAAGGATGTGTTTGTTATTTTGGTTTCTAAAGTCTACTATGATGACAAGGGAGCAAATACAAAAAGAATATGATGCACTAGTTAAAAAGCTCAGAGGACCTCCTCAGTGCATTACAGAAAAAAAAGCAGCAGGAAGAGGAAGCAGAAAGACTGAGGCGCATTCAAGAAGAAATGGAAAAAGAAAGAAAAAGACGTGAGGAAGAGGAAAAGCGTAGAAGAAAGGAGGAAGAGGAAAGGAGGATGTGAGATCTTAATATTTTGTGTCATCTTGAATTAGAAGCTAACAAAATGCTGAATTTTTAAAAAAAATTTTATTATACCACCGTGAGATATACAGTTACAAAGATGTTCCTAAGATGTTCATATTTGGGGTTTCGGTCATAAAATACTGAATTCTTGGTGATTACAGTTGTTGAAGAGCATTCTTATTCTTCAAAATTTGCATTTTAATTTTAAAACAAATTTTAGAATGTTTGAAAACAGTGAAAAACACACTTGTAATAATGATGTGAAAGGATTTTGATTATAATTTGAATTTTGCTTGGAATTTTATACCTAAGGATTTTTCAACTACGTTTTAAAACTGTGGCTTGGATAGTATTTTGTATACTAGAAAAAAGGCATTTATACATTTTTTTTTTTGCTGTTTTGAAACTGATAATATTTTAGGATTTTGCCATTATAAGGCAGATAGAAGGAATGTAAGCATTGTTTAATTGAAGGAGTAGAGGGAAGCAGACAAATCAGAACCTTGTTTTATTTCAGAATTAAAATTAGGTATTTTTTTTGAAAGTTGATAATATAGTTCGGGGCTTAACTTGATTCCCCATTTAACTTGATTCCCCATTAACTTGATTCTCCATTTTGGTATCTTGTTAACTACTGTCCTCCCGTTCATCATCGATTGCTGGCGGGCCCCAGTAACATCTCCATATGTCTGTCTCATGCTAGTAGAGCCCAAGGCATCTGCTTGCTCCAGGAACATAAAGAGCCTCAATCCATCCGGAATGAGTCTGTAATTGTTACTGGTGTTTGGCATATATATCAAATAACGGGTGCTTGCCAGGCCTGCGTGGGATCTTGTTAATAGTTAATTTTTATATGAAAATCAGAAAAATCTATGCTTATTGTTACATTTTTTGAAATATTCTTTTTGGCGGAAACATTTAGGAAACTTGAAATGGAAGCAAAGAGAAAACAAGAAGAAGAAGAGAGAAAGAAAAGAGAAGATGATGAAAAGCGTATTCAGGTATGTATTTATTGGGCAATAAGTAGATTTTCTATGATGATAGACTTTATAATAGACTTTCTATAAAAATAGCGTGTACAAAATTGGACCAGCAAAGAAATTCAGGTAAGTTGTGATTTGCTAGTTAAGCCTTTACTGAAGAAAGGCACTTTCTAACTAGCTTGGAAAGGGTATTTGGCATTTACAAAATGTAAAGTAACTCAAGTCCTAACTTTAATAATCACAAAACTTGTAACATTGCGTAAGGTGTAATGAGTGACTGTGGACCTCAGTTTTCTTTCTGAAGATTGTGGTAAATGATAGTTGTGAGTATTAAATGAGTAAAGGCAGTTTAAATCATCTGAAACAGTACCCAGCTGAATAAATACTAGTTTTCTTGGTGGTGTTATTAGTCACCTGGGTCAGGTCAGCGTGCACATAGAACATAATTGTAATGTTTTAAAATACTATCTAATGACTTTACTAATACTAGTATTCCTAGGCTAGGATTAAAAGTCACCTGTTTGCCATTCAAGAGTTGGTGTTGATATGATCTGATGATACTTGCATGATATTTAGGATGCTCTAATGATAGAAAGATGGAGTTCTCATTCCTTTACTGTCTCATTGCTTTACTGTCTCCTTGAAAGAGGGAGCATTAATGTTAATGAAAGACAGCCAACGAGATCACGGTTTCTGCAGTTACTAGATCCTCCGTGCAGTGGGGCCAGAGCGATAGCACAGCGGAGGGCAAGTTTTCCTTGCACGATGGTTCGTTCCTCGGCATCCCATATGGTCTCCAGAGCACCGCCAGGGGAGTAATTTCTGAGCGAAGATCCAGGAGTAACCCCTGTGCATTGCTGGGTGTGACCCCAAAAGAAAAACAAAACATAAAAAAAAGATCCTCCATGAAAAACTTGTGTGGGACAATTCAAAAGTGATACACCGGCGGAATGATGGAGTCAGTGATTGGGAGAGCCCTTGTCAGTGACACTCTGGGCTTATTGTGCAGATGGAAGTGGAGGCTCAGCTGGCCCGCCAGCGGGAGGAGGAGTCCCAGCAGCAAGCGGTTCTGGAGCAGGAGCGGCGGGACCGGGAGCTGGCGCTGCGCATAGCTCAGAGTGAGGCGGAGCTCAACAGTGATGAGGCCCAGGCAGACCCTGCGCTGGAGGTACGGCCCGTGGGGTGCTGGGTCCTTTCTGCGTCTCATTTCTGCATGAAGACAAACAGAAACAAATCCTACCCCGTAGGTCCTGTCATAAGGCCATTAAAAATTATTTAGATTTAAGAAAAAATTTCTTTAGATCCACTTTATATTTAAGTGAATTAAACAAATACTTCATATTGTTAAAACTAGTAAAAAGATAAAATTATGCTTGCTATACTATGTTAAGAAATGCCCCCCAAGCTTTACTCTGAAATTACTAGTTTTGTATGAAGGGTAGTCATCTAATTTCTAAACATCTATTATTAAATACTTGCATTTAAAATAGTGATATAATCTATTGTTGATAGACTTAGAGTTGGTATGTATTTCCTTATATAAATTAAAAAATACGTATCATGTGCCTTAACAGTTGGAATCAGGAGAGATTTAGTATGTCCCACACTCCTTACATTCATGTTTCAGAATAAATGTATTTCCTTTTCCAAGAAGAAAGGTTAATCACACTGGAAAGTTTTAGCTCCCTAGATTTCTGAATTATCTCTAAGTACTAATTTTATTGACATGTACAGGCATATAGATGTTCTTATGAAATGTTTCAGGGAGTATGTAATAGACGGATTCATTTAAAGTTTAGAATGTAGAAATATTTTGACTGTTATAAAAAGCAAAACTTTTTATGGATTACGGATGTGGGTATATTTATAGTTTGTATACACATATAGACTATTGTATATATACTAGTATCTGTACATACATATATCTGTATGTACATATAGTTTATGTATTGTCTTTACATATGCAATCATGCTTTCTAAAACGGTGCTGTTTATTCAAATATAAAAAGTACAACCACTAGATGTAGCTATTTACTTGCAAAAGGAAAATTTCTAGATTTGGGACAGTGAACAGACTCTATTTAGTTGAAAACAAAGATAAGGAATGGTAAGTTTTTGACACTTCTGGTAATTTCATTAGGGAACACTAGTGTCTGAATTGTATTTGAAACTCTGTCCTATCTAAGATGAATAGGTCTGTAAGGCACTTTTTTTTTTTTTTTTTGGTGTATAGATTTTATTGGGGTTTGGGGAGGGGAGGGGAGAGAAGTAAGAGAGAGAGGCGCTCAAGGGGAATGTGGGTTATGCAAAGACTGAGAGCGAGTGAAAGAGAGAGTACACATCTCAAGAGGGGAGATGCGGGCAACGGCCAGGCCCAGTGCTCGGCCCGGGCTCAGGCCTGTGTGAGCATGGGCAGGCGGCGCCAAGCACAGTTTAGTGTAAGAATTGTTAAGCTCTTTAGATTCAGTCTAATATTTGGACTCTTTAACTTTTAAGTACAATTAAAACATTGTTGCCAGCTTTGGCTTTTGTGATAGTAGATAGACTGGGCTCACTGCCTTCTGTTCCTTCCCCCTGTTGGGCTCTGTGTGACACTGACTAATGACTAAGCGCAGCTCTTTAAAAATAAAAAACCTAATATCTCTGAGGAAGTACTGCAGTAGGCAGAACTATTATGGGTATTATGGGTTAAGTTCATCTAATACACTTTAATGGTCAATAAGGACTTTAATGGAGTTCTTATTACCAAGCTTTAAGTTATAGTCAAGGTTTCCCATATAATTTGCCTCACCTCTAGACTTTTCCCCATGAAGGGAGAAGTCTCTCTTTTCCCAGGAGAGATTAGTTACCTGTGATTTAAGTTGAGCAGAATGAAGTAAGTAATAGGATTATTATAAGGTAATTAGGAGATAGATACTAAAGCATTTATAAATCAATTTTAGTTCTCCTGTGGGACCAGCTCATGGCAGGTGTTTTGGCCTCTGGAAGACTCTTTATCAGACCAGGAAACTTTGCCCAGGCCTTTGTGTGGTCCTTGTGTGCGTCTCCCTCCCTAGCCTTCTGGTCCTTTACTTATAAGCAGTAGCACTTTCTGCTGGATGATGCTGTTTACAGGTTTTTTTTGGTATTTGATAGTTTTATCTGACTCCATGGGTTATAGTTGAAAATTTTGTTCAGTACTCAATTTTCCCTGAAATATGTGTAAGAAATCTCTTAGTAAGTTCTTAAATTATACTGTGAAAATGTTGTTTTCGGGTTCTAGGGCACGCTTAAAAATTGTAGATAATTTTGCTATAATAAACAATTTTAAGTTACTTTTCTAGCATGGATTCCCATCCAGCGGCCTCTACGTAAGAAATATTTTCTACATATATGTGTATATATGTAGTCACACATATATAATCAACTTCACATTTGTTATTTAGTGTTATGATTTTACATTACACTAAATTATAAAATATTCAAATTTATTAAAAAAGTAAACTCACAGTGTATGGCTTTTCCAATTTAGATATATTTACTCTTTAATTTCAATGGAATACTCTTTGATTTATTCACTTCTAATCATTTTAAATAAGTATTTTAAAACATCAAAATTATAAGTGATCTAATATTGAGATTAAAGATAATGGGGGTATGAAAAATCAATGTATAAAATCATTGGCACACAGTTAAGAATTGGTTACTATATTAATGAGATTATATTCTTTTCTCAGAATTGATGAATCAAGACCCAAAATGACACCGTATGTCTTTTTTTTTTTAAACTAAATTTAGGCATGTAACTGTTTTATAATAGGTTATGGATAAATTTTAGAATGGTTTTTTCATTGAAACAATTTTACATTAATTTCTTTTATTAAAGATAATAAGTAGGTTCTCTTTCACACTTTACCTTTTTCCTTCCTTTCCTTTGTCTCTTCTGCCAGGGCAGTTAATGCTCCCTTACGTGTTCAGTAGCAGTAGTTATATTTCCTTCTGTTTGTTTTCTAGTTTTTTAATCTTTAATGTGTATTTTATGTTTTAAGCCTTCTTGGAAGATATGAAAGAATAATAAAGCATTAAAATAATTTGAGACATAGCAGCTTATTTTTGGTATATTTAATATTTTATTGTACTAATATCTAAAATATCACATAACCTGGAGTTTGATATGTAATGTTAATTTTTGTGCTGGTACTTTTTGTTACTGAGATTTTCCACATAGACGATCTGAGTAATAATTGGCATATACAATGAAATGTATTTAAAAGTAAGCTATAAAATTTTGAAATATGCTTAAATCTGAATTAAAATTTAAGCTTTAGGGATTTCAACTATAATCTATATATCAGTGACTTGCAACTTTTTCATAAGTCACTACCAAGAGTAGATGTTTTATAATAAGGCCTTAATTCTCACTAAGCAGCACATGTAAAAGAGAAGAAAAAAAATTAGTGATAATATCCATTCTTACTCCTACATTAGAATCACTATAAATGTTTTATCTACAAATACTAAACAATATAGGAATGATGTGTTAGTAAATTAAATAACACAAAACAGTGAACAAACCTTTGTAAAGTTCTGAATAAAGTAGTTTCCTCTGAGTGATACAGTGGTTGCATTCCTAGAAACAATATTGTGAGGATTAAAATCATACAAAGTATGCACAAGTATATTTGCATTTTGCTTATATAAGTCTTTCTTATGTGCTAGCCTACTGGGAGGAACAGTTCTTTGTGAAGGATATTTTGTATCTCTGCTCACATTATCAAATGCACTTCCTCCAGCACAGTACATGAAAAATATCTCAGAATGGTTGATTCTTCCCTCCTTTACCACAGCTGGTTTAGAGATACCATGTGGCCTTGAATTAAATGGACCCTGTAACTGAGACTAAAGTGAACTTTGCACATAATTCAAAAAATGAGAAGGAAAAAAAAGCACCTGGAACTATCTCTACCTACTATGTTTGGTACAGAAAAGTAATGTAGGAATCTCTCTCCCCCCATCTCTCTCTCTCTTTCTCTCTCTCTCTCTCTCTTCTCTCTCTCTATCCATCCATCCATTTATCTAGATTTATCTATGTAGATATAGATTCCTATCACAGGTAGTACTGGAACATTGAGAAAAAATCTTTATATAATCAGTAGGTCATGTAGTAAAAAGTTTTGAATGACCGCATTTTCCCTTGAAACTGCTAGGGAAAAGGATGGAGGAAGCTTTAGGAAAAAATATGATATGAAAGAAATAAAAATGCTGATGGATACTAAGGAACTTAAGATTTACAGTAAAAATGAGCATGCAGAAAACTGCCCTGTATAACCGACAAATCACTTGTCTATAAAACAGATTATTACTGACTTGGGATTTATCAGAATCTGGTAAATAGAATGAGAAAATGATTAGTTATGAAGTCAAAGAAAGATCAAGAAAATGGAAAGAGAAGTTAGATCTGGGGAGATGCCCTACAGGGCTGAGCACATGGAGGAGGTCAGGTTCGGTTCCTGGTACCACATGATCCCCAGAGCAGCACTGGGCATCTCCAAGAGTACTTTGCTAAACATAGCACCAGACCATTTCCCAGTGTAGCACAAAAACAACCAGAAATATCCAAAAGGAGTTAACAAAATTGAGGAACAAATGAAACATCTATTCCATAGAATTAAACAAATTTTGGGAAAAGTTACTATCCTGGGGAAGGAAAGAGTTTTTCTTTGGGATGTGTTTATCCTTGCAAGGGTAAAGCACTTCTGATCTTTAACAAGTACTTGGTGTATTATAATTATTTTTGAAGAAGGCTTTGCTTTAGAATTTTATTATTGTAATAATTATTAATGCTAATTTTGGTTTTGAGCCACACCTGGCTCTGCTCAGGGCTTACTTTGGTTCTGTGCTCAGGAAATCATTCCTGATGGTGCTTGGGGAACCGCTTATCATGTTGGGAACTGAAGCTGGACTGGCTGTGTGGAGGACAAGTGCCCTACTTGCTGTATTATCTTTGCATCCTCAGTAAATTTATTGGTTTGTTTGAGGACCATATCCAGCTGTGCTCAGGCCTTACTCTTGGCTCTGTGCTCGTGGATCATTCCTGGCAGGGCTCAGAGGACCATATGGGTGCTAGGGTTTGAATCTGGGTTGGCCATTGCAAGTGCCCTACTTGCTGTACTAGCTCTCCAGTCTCAGTCCTAAGAATTTTATAGCTTAAAATTTATCAGACTCTTAGCTACCCTGCTTGCTCAGTAAGTAAAGCATGAAACTTAGATATATTAGACTTTATCAGCAGTTGTTCCTGTGTGCGGGTGGCGGAGGGCACTGGAGTGCACAGGATCTCTATTAGAGCCTTGTTCTGTAACACTGAGCCACATCCCTGGTCCATTACCTTGTTCCACTAACTTCACTGAACCCCACAGCAAGACTCTTTATTTAGAATCCAAATCCTTCTGGGTTTTCAACATTTATCTAGAACAATGTATATCATTTTAGTTTTTATTTTATGTTTGTATATGTTTGTATATAAAAAATACCATGGGGCCTTACTGATAGTACAGCAGTTAGGATGCTTGCCTTGCATGCCGAGAACCCAGCTTCAATCCTCAGCATCCTATATAGTTACCCAAGCCTACCAGGATAAATTCCTGAATGCAGAGTTAGGAGTGACCTTTGAGCATTGCTGGTTGTGACTCAAAAAACTAAAATACATATATTTTACCAGCAGAAACATGATTCTCAGAGATTTTACTGAAAATGTCTACTATAAAAATAGAGATGTTCAAATAATCTTAACTGTATTTAGATGAAAATCTTGTCTAATAGACTTTTGCCTCACATTAAGACTTTCATACGAAGTAAATTACAGTGGTTGGTCAATGTGTTATGATACTGTTGAGAAAACAAATTTCAATTATGCTGTAGGTCTTTAAAATAATTTATCTAGTTGTTTTTGTTACATAATATTCTTCCTTACTGTTTTTCTTATAGGGAGCAAATGGCAAAAGAAATGTCAGATATTTTGAGTAGGTTAGTGCAATGTGTAATTGGGGAAATAAGTATCATCTAAATAGCACTTTTTATAAATTTCTTCTCATAGTTTGGACTTGTACCTCTTATATGAATTCCTTGCTTAATCTGTAAATTGTCTTCTCATTAGTTTTTCTTCACCCTAACATAGAAAAAGATTCTAAAAACCAACGCACCAGTTATCTTCTAAATCAGTGTTTCAGTGGAAATTCCATTGGCACTTTGGATGGTACTGTTCTCTTGGTAGTAGTGTCCTACTAATCACTGGGTCTTAGAAGCAATATGAAAACCTATCCTTTTATTGTGACAATATGAATATGTCAAAACTTCTGTGCACTGCTATACTTGTTTAGGAATGGCTGTGCTTAGTTGAGGAGAAGGTAGTACAAAGGCCTCATTTTCAAGCCATTGATGTAAAAATTGAGCCATCAAAGACTGTAACTCCCTTTGGGATCCAGTCTATCAGTTTTGTAAGTGGGCCTGATCAGTACCATTCTCACTGTCAATTTTGAGGTTATAATTAATATATTTTTAGGAATCAAAGGTAAATTCACATGATTATCTTTATAACAAATCAATATTTCTTTATCAGTTATGTATAAATATACTGTTTACATTTATAAATATATAGACAATTACTTCTACACATCATTTAGTATACCTTTCTCTTGCTATTTTGTATATTAAAAATATATAACATCAAAGATGAGTAAAGTTTAAAGCATTTCATTTTTATGCTTTATAGAGTATATTTTTAGAAGTAATTGTTTGCTAAGGTTAATATACATGAAAAGTTAATGATATTAAAATCATACTTTGAGCAGTAATAATAATTTTAATGTAGTTATTTTTAAATATCAGAGCATTATTTAATGTTTTGATACCTCATATATTGATATCTCTTTATGTAAATTCACTTTTCTTTCAGAATGGAAAAGCGTCAACAAAAACCCATAATTTTTTAGCTGCTATTTTAACAACTAGTGAATACTAGGAAGTTTTTTTTCTTGCTAGTTTACTGATTGCTGGATTAGAGAAGTGCTATAGAAGAAGTAAATTGGAATAAATCTTAATGCATAATTTATTATCAAGAATAATATACCTTGCTGACACATAGCTAGTTCATTTTTAGGATTTTAGAAAATCAGTTAAGAAAAAGCCACTTGGAAAATTGTCACAAAGCTTAAGTATAGATTCTGCACTGTACTCAAAAACACAATTTGGGGGCGCAGTGATAGCACAGCAGGGAGGGCATTTGCCTTGCACGCTGCCAGCCAGGGGTTCCATCCCCATCACCCATATGGTCCCCTGAGGACCTCCAGGAGGAATTCCTGCCTGCAGAGCCAGGAGTAACCTCTGAGCATTGCTGGGTGCGACCCAAAAAGTCAGCTGCCCCCCCCCCCCCCCCACACACACACATTTTAACCATAACACTGCAGGAAAGACTAAATGACTGCACATTTGTTTTTGCTTTTGTTTTTTTTTGGGGGGTCACACCCAGCAATGCTCAGGGGTTACTACTGGCCCTATGCTCAGGAATTACTCCTGGCGGTGCTTAGGGGACCATATGGGATGCCGGGATCGAACCCGGGTCGGTTGCATGCAAGGCAAACGCTTTACCCGCTGGACTATGGCTCCAGCCCTACACTTTATTTTTAAGCCAGATTTATATATAATTAGAAGTCTAATAATTTTTAATTAGGTGGGGTAAAGTATACTGTATTTATTCTCAGAATCAAAACATTCTTTAAAATGAGACTTTTCTAAAAAGTACATATTTAATTTTTAAGTTTATTATTGAATAAAATATCCTATATTTTAGAAAATATGTATATTTTCAGTTTTTTGTAACATCTCATAAGTCAGTATTTTGACCTCCAAGATGTATGTTATCTTTTAAAATGTAAAATAGCTGTGAGGTCATTTTGGACATTACATTTTGAGCGTTTCTCCCCACAACGAAAAAAAAATTTAATACATGACAAAGGATAAATTGTGATACCTGAGAAGCAGTATTTTTATATATAATTCTTTGAACATTTATGTCATCTTTTTGTGTCTTGAAATAAGGTGTGCATAAATTATTTTGTTGCATATAAAAAGTCTTGCAACTTCTGAGAATCTATGTGGACAGTGTAATCTTTCTTTGAAAAAAGCATTCATTGTTACAGAAAAGAAACTTCTCATAGTTTCTGAATAATCATTCCAGTTGTTATATATAGCGTGTTAAGCTGTGAGTAGCACTGAATTTAAATATACACTTGTAGATGTATTATATAACTATGTAAGATAAAATGTATTTTTGAAACTTCAGATGTTCATCTCTGTTGTATCAGAATACTTGAAGTCTGAGGAAGTATATATAACCTAATATAGCTGTGAAATTACATGCTGGAAGACTTTTATTTACCTAGATTATCTTCTAGTATAATAGTCTTAGTTTTATTTGTCAATGATACAACAATTACTACATATTTTTTCTAGTAATTCTTGTTGTCAGGCTTATTCTCACTTTCTTGCCTCTTTTGTCTTTTTCTTGCCTCATGTCTATTGCTTAAATACTGAAATGAATGTGATTATTCCAGAGGTCCTGCTGTTCAGGCCACCAAGGCAGCTGCTGGCTCCAAGAAACATGATCTTAGTAAATGGAAATATGCAGAACTACGTGATACCATCAATACTTCTTGTGGTAAGTGCATAGCTAGGATAAAAAAAAATGCGACGTTAGAAACCCTCCATTGCTGATAGGTAACATAATACATACCTACACTGAAGTAAGATTTTATTTTGGGGGCTTATATATTAGTGCAAGCTATTTTCTTTTTATTCTCATTTTGAAATGCTAATGTGGTTTACTCAAAAAGCTAAAGGAAAGGCATATTTATTCCATTATATGCTTTATCCCTATTTCTTGCCAAGATCATGGAGAACAGAAATTATGGTTTGAATAGTATTTTTGACTGACCCTTTAATGTTATTCATGATATTTAAATAGTTCTATATTTATTTTTGGGTTTCCATGAATGCAAAATGATGTTGGCATCCTTTCTTTTTTAATTATTTATGCTTTTTAAAGTTATTTTTCCTTCCCACAAAACAGAGAAAATTAATGTATCCGGATAATCCCAAGTTGTGTTCTTTTTTCCCAAGTTGTGTTCTTACGTTATAATATTTGAATTCAGAATACTGTGACTAGACAAATAAGTGTCAGAATTTTATACATTTCTCCATACTATGTGAGGAAATTCCTCTTCACTAAGTATATTTGCATAATTAAAAGCATAATAATTGTTATGTGTAAATATAACTTGTATTTGAGCGTGGTGATCTTATTTTTTGGGTGCTGAGGATAGAAAAACCTTATTTTCAGTTCGGGGTAGGATTGTCCTGCAGAAAAGCTGTCTGGCAGGGGGAGGTTTTCTGGCCAGCTGCTGGCCCTACACACTCAGGCCAGGTGCACCTCACACACCATTGCAGCAGGCAGTCTATTCCTGATGGAGAAAACACACAAATCAAGGCATTTCTACGGCATCATTTAAAGTTGAGCCCCAGAGACTTTATTTGTTGTTGTTGCCTGAGGCCTTGAGCAAGTGACTTAACCTCTAATCCAATTTCTTCATCTGAAATTAAGGCTTCCTATATGGAGCAAATGATGTAAGACAGTAATCTTGTATAAAAATATGCTATATAAAAGGTCATTTTATTGTAAAGTACTATTTAAACTGATATTTTATATATTTATATTCTCATTTATGTTAAATATAATTACACCCGATAACGTAATGAAGATGTTAACTCTTTTTTTTTGGGGGTGCTCATTTTTTGTTACCAATAGATATTGAGCTGTTGGCAGCTTGCAGAGAAGAATTTCATAGAAGACTAAAAGTGTATCATGCTTGGAAATCCAAGAATAAGAAGAGAAATACTGAAACAGAGCAGCGTGCTCCAAAGTCTGTTACTGATTATGGTAAACAACAGATTTTACTTTTAAGCATTTTTAAAAATACGTATATAGATGCATATAATTATATATGACATTTAGGAAATTGTTTAACGTAAATTTTTTTTTCTTACTCTAAAATGTAATGCATTCATGATGGTTTATCTTTCATAGCACTGCTTCTATTAACTATATTCTTAGAGTTTTAGAGAAGTAGTGAATTTACTTCTTTTAAATTCTCTAGAGGAGAAAACACTCTTAAAATTATTTTTATTGAATTGCCGTGAAATGTCCAGTTACAAAGATGTTCATGATTGAGTTTCAGTCATACGTATTTTGCCATCTATCCGTTCACCACTGTACGATTCCCACCACCAAAGTCCCTAGTTTGCCCTCTCATTGGCCCTCCCCGTCCTGCCACAATAGCCAATGGCAGGCACTTTTCATCATCTGTCTCTCTGCTCCCCCCCTCGCTCTCGTTCTTTTTCTCCTTCTCTGTCTCTCATATTCCTTTTTAGGCACTGTGGTTTGCAATACTGTTACACTTTACCTCCTTCGGCACTCAGTTTGTGTCTAGAGTGATCATTGCCAGTTAGCTTTTTCGTAGTGGTCCCTTCTCTGTCCTAACTTACTCCCCCTCCCTTGGTGGCAAGCTTCCTACCATGAACCAGTCCTGGATAAGAGGAGAGAATATTCTTGTCTTCACTAAGAGGTTGTAAAAATTATGTTGTAAAATCACATTGTTTCTCACATGCGTTCATGAAGCTACCTAAAGATTGCATGTGAAAATATAGATAACCATAAAAAAGAATGTTTACTAAAATTTTTTTTACCATTTGGTGAAAAAATATGATTGTGAGAACATGATTTTTCCAGTCAGTGTTTTTCCTAGACTAGTTTTGATTTTGTTCACTGAAATTCTAAAAATGAATTTTGTTACTTTGCTATGCAAAGAGCAAAATTATATGGAATTGAAGTTAGAAAAAATAGAGCTGGATATATTCAAGTAAAAGTTTTAGCAACTTTAACAATAACTAGAGGATATCTGTGACATCTGAGTTGTAATTTCAGTCTAAAGAGCAGTAATCAGAATCTCTTTTGTTCAGCTTTTTACATTTAGACTGGCTGAATTTATTGATTTAATTCTAGTTAATATCTGAGTGACAGTATTTTTAATACCCCTGTTTGGGGCTATATATTCCAGTCCTTGGTACTAAAGTTTAATAAGTGAATCACGTTTATTATGGAAAAGAAGCCTGGTTATAATATTTTGTTTCCATAACACACTCCTGGAAATTATAGTAAATAAAATCAGTGTTGCAGTAAAATTAAGTCGTAGAAATTTAGTGCTTCTTTGTTGTTATGAAGAATAGATTGAGTACGATATTTAGGGGCTAAGACCTTGCCTTGTATGTGTCCAGCCCTGCATCCTTTCTGTCACCACATACAATTTCCCTGAGCACCGCCAGGTGTGACCAAATCCTCTCCCTGCCCCCCAACAATGGGATTGATGTAACAATATTAATAATTGGCCATAATATAACTCTACATGAAGTAGAGAGAGAGATCACCCATAACTAAGAACTGGTAAATGGAATCCCCTTATATCTTATGAATGTCACTCCTTTCCTCCCATAATAAAATATCCATATGAATTGAAAATGTTAAGATGATTCCATTACCTGGTCACTGTTTGTAATCTGAATTATCTTCATTTTATAAAATTACAGTGGGCTGGTCTTTAGTTGCAATGTTCCAATCATGACCTTTTGTTGGTAGGCTTCCATTATGCCATTGCATTTTTTCCTGGATGATTACAATTATTAAAACAGAAATGAAATAAGTGTTCTGTTTGGTACAGCTATTTTTAATGACTAGAAATAGATGAGCTTTTCTGTATGCATATGTGCCAGGAATTGAACCAAGCTTCATACATGGTGAGGCACATGCTCTACTGCTAAGCTCCATTGCCAGTCCTCAAATATTTCTTGTATATGTAAATTTTGATACCTTAGGAACGAGGTTTTTGTCTTTTATCTCGTAGGGTCTTACACTGTTTCCATTTGTAATCCTAGAAGCTGTCAGAGCATTTCCCTAAAGTCCACTCTAGGTATATGAGCAAGCAGGAGTTTTATGTGATCACATTTCATGTATTAATTTAACCTTCCATGATTATAGGCATTTTTTATGATAAAATATAATTATTTTGTGAAACACCTTTTTTGTTGTATTTATCTCTGGTGTAAAATTTGTCCTGATGTAGGAGTACAATTAAAAGGAAAGGTGTGGGGCGGGCGATAGCCCAGCAGGTAGGGCGTTTGCCTTGGGCGCGGCTGGCCTATGCCAGCCTGGGTTCGATCCCCGGCCCCGGCATCCCATATGGTCCCCCGAGCACCGCCAGGAGTAATTCCTGAGCAAAGAGCCAGGAATAACCCCTGAGCATCGCTGGGTGTGACCCAAAAAAGCAAAAAAAAAAAAAAAAAGAAGAAAAAAAAAAAAAAGGAAGGGTGAAGGACCTTAGTGTGGTTATAAGCTCAGCAGAGAAAATGCTGTGCTTAAGTGACTTCCTGATAGGCTGCTAGCAGCCTTTCAAATGAATTGCTGTGGAGCCTCAGATGCAGCTGGGGGAGCTGGAACTCGGCTCTCCCTGGATCAGCTCACTATGGGGCCCCAGAGGGACAGATGGGTTTTGGATGTTGGCCCATCACCTCCGGGGGTCCCGGAAGCAGCCAGATGAAACTCACCCACCACATTAGCCTCCATTTTTGCTGTCCGGATGCTGACCATGAGGCCCCTAAGTCACACAGCCACTTGCGGCCATGCCAAGCGGCCATGCGGTCCATCAAACTAGTGGAAACAGTTATGTCCTTTAATGTACTGCATTCTACGATGTGTAGGAAAGGTAGGCGGGAGGGAGAGATAGAGAGGAGAGAAAAGATATACAGAACCCACCAAGTAGTTGGGGTACGGAAGGGGGAGGGAGGTGGGGACATTGGTGATGGGAGATGGGTTCAGGTGGAGGGATGGGTGTTGGAACATTGTGGAACCAAAACTTGAGCATGAGCATATTGCAATTGTATGTCTAAAAGTGGTGTAATAAAATTAAAAAAAGGGAAAAAAATGAATTGCTGTGTAGCTCAATGTGTATAGGGATTAGAATACATTAATTTGAGAAAATAATGAGAATTTAAGACTAACCAAAACATTAGATCATTGCCATTAAAGAGTAAAACATTGATAAATCATAGTAACATTTTTTGAAAGTAAATTCATGATAAATTTTGCTGCTCTGGTAGAATTCAGGAGCCTCGATCCTGATTTTGAAAGCAATGATTTTGGAGAGTAGTTTATATTTCATAGTTCTTAAAGTTAAACTGCTCAGAGTTTCAGATTTAAACAATTTGAAGAAATTAAAATTTATATCCAACGTAGGTAGCGTAAGCAATGCTTTTCTCTAATGTAAATAATATTTTGGTGAATTTAGAAGATTCTATGGACATTTTTGTCTATAGTCTTTTTCCAGACATTTTTTTTTATAATGCTATGAAAGATACTATTATGGGGGGCCAGAGCAGGTAGGCCACTTTCCTTGTACACAGCCATCGTAGACCTCATCTCCAGCACCTCATATTGTTCCTGGCAGAGTCAAGAGTGTGCCTGAGTACCTCTGGGTGTGGCCCCCAAACAAAACAAAAGGTACCATTATGGTGACTAGTAAGTTATTTTGTTGGGTATTTGTTTATATAGTATATTTCCCCAGCTTACAAAATTTTCATTTTCTTAATGTCTTGAAATCAGAGTTTCCTAAAATGTAACATTGGAAAGCAGCATCCTAGGGCAATGGTAGTAATTCTGATTTGATGGTAGTTTGGTGTTAGGTAATTATGGTAATATTTGACTATGGCTAAGACATTCACTTGTTAATATTTGCCACTCAAATGTGGAAGCTGTATGCCACTCCAGTGTCTGAAGCTGTATGCTCATTTAAGAGTTTGGAATTTTTATCTTCAATATGAAATATTTGTTCACAGATTTTGCACCATTTTTGAACAGTTCACGTAAGTCAATGACTGGTAACTCATGAGCTAACTGGTTGATGGGTTAAAAAATACTTCATAAATACTAACTTCTATTAAGTGTTGTTTTGCTGCAATTTTCAGTGGTATTGTACATTGATAGTGGTTTATCCATACATATTAAGATACTTAATTTGAGATGATGTTTTATTTGGCTCACTTCTAAACATGCAGAACAAAATTTTTTTTTATAAATTTTGTGTAATCAGATTACTTATTTTGAAAATCAACTCACAGTATTTTAACCTGTGAGTATGCACAATTGTTATTGTAGCAAAACTCTTTCTTAATAAGCAGCTTTTCTTTAAGGATAAAGACTAACTTTAGGTGATGGGCTCACAGACTGTTTTCAAATACTATGATGCTGTAAGTACTTCTGGCCAAAGAGACTTTGTATGATAATAATTAACAGGTTTAATAGTATACCTTACAGTGTGAAGAAAAGATTATTCTTTTATAGCTCTCAGTGATATACATTTGTTGATAATTTAAAAAAATTTCAGATCCTATTCATATATGGTAAATTTCTTCTAAAATCATTTGAGTGATAATTTGAATAGAATACTATATTTATTTGCCAATTGGTTAGACCTAACCAAGTGCATTTTTAGTGAGGCTTACATTTGAAAGGCTATGTTTAAAACGGTTTCACTTTTGAAAATAACAAAAATTGATAAGAGTTTCAAGATTATTTTTAAATTTTGGGCCATTTTTGAAGATTTCCAGAGAACATTAATTACTAGACTTTCGTAAGCCTCAAACCATTCTTCAGGTCATGAAATTGAGGTCCATAATTGTTACTAGTTTTTGTCATAACAAATAAAACATGGGTAGCTTGCCAGGCTCTGCCGTGTAGAAAATTTAACATCAGTAGAAAAATTATCAAGACTTTCCTTTTGGTTTCTTAATTTTATTGATATATTACATTAAAGAAGGTTTACTTTAAAAGACCAAATTAGGTATATTAAGTGATTGACCAGCAGTGTCATGGAGAGTTTCCTATTAACTGGACTTTGAAGTGTAATTCACTACTGAATACAAAGGGAAGGATTTTTGTTGTTGTTCTTTTAAAATGTCTTCTATTTGATTTACCGGTGTTTTGCAAAATAATTGAATTTTTTTTTTTAGATGACCAGATTGTTTCTTTGCTGATTTTGTTTGTTTTTACCAGTAGATAATTTTAAAAACTTGAAATGGAAACAAAAGTACTGTGATTTGTGAGGAACAGGAACAAAAGTAAAAAAGCTCATTTCTGTTAATATACTAAAGGTGGCGCAGTATTTTAAAGTAACTAACAAAACTGGGCATCTATTTTACTCCTTCATGGGCAAAGCTTTGCTAACTGCTTTTTGCTTTCTCTGGTTTGCACAAAAATAAATTCTGCTACTATAAGGCTTTTGCTCTCTCTTGGTTTAAAAAACAAGAATATTATTGTCCTTCTAGTATTTGGAAATTCTTAAGAGTAGCCATATATATTACATAAGGTTTCAAACTTTTCAGTGAGATTGTTATTAAGCTGCAGTAAATGGTTGGTCCACTTTTAAATTTGTCAAAATAAACAGATTAAATGGACTTAGAAAGATTTGCTACTAAATATGTAAAGTAATTGTCCAAGGTAAATATTTATGTTTTCAAGTAAAAAAATACATCTGATAATGAAAATGAGTGAAAGGAAAAAATGATTGACATGAGCGCAGTGTCTCTTACTATCTGATACGGGTTGTGTTTTTTTTTAATTGGTGAAAAGGAACAAATACTGTACATATTTTCTGTATAATTCAGTGAATTTTTTTTATAAAAATTCTGATTTCAGAGTAAGTAAATATCTCTTAGGGGAAGTTCTTGTTTGTTGTTACAGGTATTTAGTTCCAGAGAAGTTGCCAAATATTATTGTAAAATATCTGCATTTTGATCATTTAAAATCCCCAAACCAGAAGAAAAATGTTTTGTTATTTACTTTTTGGAGGAAGTTGTAATTCAGTTAACATATCTAGAACTATTCAGGTTTATGAAGTTATAGCTTATTATTTTTATCATAAACAATCAAGAAAACTTAATTCTGCAGCTTTCATTGAACTTTTAGAAGAAAAATAGAAATATATTAAAATAGAATTATTTTGACTTCCTGTCATCTGGGTTTATTTTGGCTTAAATTAATAGCATCACTTGAAAGGAATCTATTAACAGTTAGAGAGAGAGAGAGAGAGAGAGAGAATGTGTGTGTGTGTGTGTGTGTGTGTGTGTGTGTGTTCATGTGTCTCCCATACACATTTATATAATGATAGGGAATATCTTGAGGGAAAGAAAATTTTAAATATACTGATTTGAGGGTCTTTGTAAGCAATTAATGTTTGCATTTGCTTTAAATTTCCTGTAAGGAAATTTCTTTTTTCATGTTGTGTCTTAGGTCTAAAGGCTGTTTTTGATATCCCTTGGGCTTCTGTGTAACTTTCTTTGTTCTGTGTAACAGCTCAGCAGAACCCAGCAACACAGCTTCCTGCCCGGCAGCAGGAGATTGAAATGGATCGACAGCAGCGCTTCTTCCGCATCCCATTCATCCGCCCTGCTGACCAGTACAAAGACCCGCAGAATAAGAAGAAAGGCTGGTGGTATGCCCATTTTGATGGACCTTGGATTGCTCGCCAAATGGAGCTCCATCCTGACAAGTTACCCATCCTTCTTGTGGCTGGTGTGTATGACTCACCTGAAAACAGAAATAGAAAAAAATGAAAGAGCTATAAACTCTGAATAAAACTTTAATTTACAGACAATAATTCATGAAGTTTCCAGGCTGGCAGATGGGAGTTTTTAGTCAAACAACATTTCTATTTCTGGGGGTTAACTATTAGGATGTGTATTCACAATGGTTATCTGTATTTTTGTAGAGCAGGGACCCTTCTCACCGGTGTTTGATTATATATTGATTTGTAATCATTTACATAAATAGCATTCTTTTTGACCTTATAAATAGTTCAATCAACTGATATTAATATATTCTAAAGGGTCTGTGTGAGGCCAGGTTTCTTTCTGGTGAACTTCTTAAGATTTTTTAAAAAATAATAAATTTTATTTTATTTATTATTTTTTTTTTTTTTTTCCCCCCCGCACCCCCCCCGGGGGGTTCGGGGGGGTTTTCGGTCGGGGGTTCGGGGTTGGGGGGGGGGTGGGGTGGGGGGTGGGGGGGGGGGCCCGGCCCGGGCCGGGGGGGGGGGGGTGGGGGGGGAATACCCCCCCCCCCGGGGGTTGACTCCCAGCTTAAGAAGATTTTCAAGTTAGTGGGAAAGAAAAAATTTTTGAGTTCTTATAGCTATGATAATTGATAGCTACTTCAAGAATAAGGTTGTTTTAAATAGTTCTGTAAACAAGGAGAGTCATTTTTTTGACATCCTGTTTGTACAGGTAAGGATGACATGGAGATGTGTGAGCTGAATCTGGAAGAGACAGGCCTGACTCGAAAGCGTGGTGCTGAGATTTTGCCAAGACAATTTGAAGAAGTGTGGGAACGCTGTGGCGGCATCCAGTACCTCCAGAAAGCAATCGAGAGCCGGCAAGCGAGACCCACATATGCTACGGCAATGCTTCAGAATCTGCTCAAGTAAATACTGCACACCAGCCTCTAGTGGGTGCCCCTGCGCTACGGCTGGGCAGGGTGTGTGCTCCCTGAAATGTAACCCCGTTCTGAGATTATGTTAGAATTACTTACAAAAAGTGAACAGCTCTTACTAATCATGGCTTTTGCAGATTTTAAGTTAATCAATGTAGTGAATTTGGGACCAAAAGCCCATCTTCCTGATTCCATTTCTAATTGTGAAGCCTTTCTATTCTAATATTTGTTACACTTGGACGGATTCTGACATTTCTCATTCTTTGCCAACAGCTACCTTAAGTCTATTGTAATTGCTCCATAGAAAAAGGATTTTTTAAAAATTCTAAATACTTGCTTTCTAAGGATAACATAGTACTATAGAACTGGAGTGATAGTCTTAAGTTTCTTACAAAATTAAGGCACTGAACTTAATTAACAAATTAAGGCAGTGAGCAAAGCACTGATCTGAAATGCATTGTACTTTCTATATTCAGTTTTTTCAGAAATTCGTGAACATTCCATTAAAGGTGAATTTCACCCCCTTTTCTAAATAGTGTTTTTTAGTTTGAATAAAACAATTTTCATGAAGTTCTAGAATTCTAGAATGAGCTTTAATATATTTGATGTACTCTGTGATAAAGAAGGTACTTTGTAATATCCTGCACAGATTTTTTTCTATCATTTTGTGTGTTGATCTAAGAACATTGTTCACAGATTCTAGGGATTAAAAAAAAAATTCAGAGGGTCGAAAGCTTCAGGACAGCTTTCATTTCACTTACAATGGGAAATAGATGTTAGGTGGAACTGTGGCTTTAACTGGACTGATCCAAATATTCAGCTTCATCTCAGTTAATAGTTTTATATCAGAATCCTGTCCAAGTTGTTTCGTATGATTTAAACAAGTGTTCTGTTTCATGCATCTTTCACTTAAAGGTGTTTTCTAGATCCATTTTTGGTCTTTGAGATTTTAGTAATTGTAGAGCCATTTACCAGCTTTGTAATTTAAAAACTCTTGGGTAATTGCTTACTTCATGTAACTGATGTTTAAAAGAGAAAGTTTTCATTGTGTGCTGTTAGTTTTGAACGAATGTCAGCAGCTTCAAACCTAATAAATACTTAAGACTTTCTTTCATATTAGGAATTAGGAACAAAAATTTGTCAAGGAATTATGTTGGCATAATTCTAAGGAGTCTTATTTGTATTTTAGAATAAAGCGAGGTAATAAAATTGTTCTCTGCACCTTTATTCCTAACTCTTAGACACCCCAATTCGGAATAAAATTCTGGTGATTTTGTTTCTCTTAGTAAGAATACCTCAGTATGGAAAATATTTCCGAGCTGATGATAGTAGAGCTATGAGCCACAGACATAACTGCTTCTCTTATAATGTGTGTCTTAGTATGGAAATAATTTATTTATTATGATATTGTGCAAATTATTGTCTTCTGTGAAAGAAATTAAATGGCCCTGTCTGTGCTGTTGAGAATGTGAATGTGATTACGCTTTGAAGCCTGTGTGACTACATAAACTCAACACCCGTCTTTGGGTCATTTGGCCCGTTATTGATAACAAGATCTGGTTATGAAATAAATGACCTGTTCTCTCTCTTCTCATCTCTTTTCTTTAATTGGTGTTTTTGTTTTGTATAGGACAGTGAATGTCAAGCTTTTTTTTCTTAAACCAGTAAAAAAGTAAAGGCCTTGTAGAAAATTTAAGTGTTAAAACATTTTTAATGAGTCCCTTTTAGTATACTTTTCATATGTATGTGACACTAGATGTTAAATTAATTAGATACATTTAAATTATAATGAGAAAATTTAAGATTTTGCAATAAATATAGCAAAAAATTGCAAAAATTTAATTTAATATTCTAACCTTAGTAGGTAATAAAGTTATAGACTTATTTTGTTTCTAGTAATGTCACATAGCTGTCCTAGAATGTACCTATTTAAAGTAGTCTCCTGAGTCAATTTTGGTTACCAGGAGAACTGCCCTAATTTAGATAAGACTTTACAGTAACCTACATACAGTAGATGTATGTATACACAGAGGCCCACTTAGTAAATTTAGGACCCCATCAGCCTTTTAAAGAAATAGAAGAAATGGTGTTCTAAAAGATGTTGACATAGCTTCTTTGCTATTTTCATAATCAAACCCATAAATACTTAGTAGAGACTACAGGAAAGAAAAGTAAATTGATATTTTAATCATTTATCCTGAGATTTAAAGTGAGTTTAAGTCAGCATACAGCAGATCAGTGCATTATCTATAGACCATCCTAATCTATAATTCTGTACTCGTTTTGTGTGTGCTCTGCAAAAGTGGACATACATAAAATGTCATAAATGAGAAGACAATAAACATTAAATATCCAATAAAAATTTTAACTCATGTTAAAAAAATGAGAAGACAGATGTCTTTGCACTCAATTCGGTTATGATTCCTAATTACACAAACACATTGGAAGTAGGCATTTTGAGCTATTGGTACACGCTCAGAGAAGGAATTTTTCCTCTAATACATCTTATATAAGCAGAAACATTCAGTTTTCTTGTAAAGTTTAGTAGATAGCACCAACTTAGAGGATATGAGAGAAAATGTGCTTAGGAACACAAACCCACATAAAAGACAACTATTTTTACATTCTGCTTCTTATAATGATAATTATAGGCATTCTTTCCAGTGAGGTAGTGAATCCTCTTGTAAGCAATCAAGAAAAGAGCACCTTAATAGAAAATAATAGTGGTATTTGTGGAAGTCTAGAGTGTAGAAAGTCACAGGCAAGAATAATAGAATTGTTTTTGGATAGAGATTTAATTGGGATAAAAAATTTCATTCACAGGTTATTACTATGGTTCTCAGGGGATCGGATATGTAGGTCTTGGGTTTCTTTAAAGTATCTTAAGAGTACTTTGAATAAGTAGAGTATTTATTGAATAAGTCAATTAATAAATACAGTGTTAGTGGTAAACCTGCCTCTTTTTACAGAAGAGGTAGCAGAGATCCAGAGAGGTCCAATACAGTGGCTCTAGACCCTGAAAGAGATATGCCTTTGCTCCAGTCATGTAGACCAAAATAATCAGAACAAGAAAATTTGTCCCAAGATATAAAAAAATGTAGCTTCTGTCATTTCACATAATCAAAAGATGTGATAGATTTTTCTTTATATTGCAAGCATTGAAAATTATAATTTCTGGCAGAAGATAAACTAGAACTGGTGATATGGCTCAGTGGTAAAACACTTGGCTGTGTGAGGTCCTGGGTTCTGTACCTGACACTAAAAAAAAAAACAGATTGGCAGAGGATATCTAAGAATGAGAATAGGACAAATTGGTGGGGGGTGGGAGGGTCAGTTTTAATAGTAAGGATAGGAGATCAACAGTGGAAGACTAAGAAAGGGATTGTACCCCAAATTATATTCCAAAGTTGAAAATCGGTGATATCGTTTAAATAACAAAGTACTCCTAGATTTTTATTACCTTTAGAATATACTGTGCATAATAGGAAAAAAAATTGGTGTTTAAAACTCAGACCAAGATAAACCTGGTATATAAGTTTTTCTTTTTTCTTTTCTTTTTTTTTTTTTTTTGCCTTTTTTGGGTCACACCGGCAATGCTCAGGGTCTACTCCTGGCTCTGCACTCAGGAATTACTCCTGGCGGTGCTCGGGGACCATATGGGATGCCGGAGATCGAACCCAGGCCGGCAGAGGCCGGCCGGCGTGCAAAGCAAACGCCCTACCCGCTGGGCTATCGCTCCGGCCTTTACCTGGTATATAAGTTCTTAACCTATAGAAAATGACAATGCTATACCAGAGAAGGCAAGCAATAAAGTTAGACATTCTAAGGGAAAAGTGGAGATACTTCCAGAAGTAGAATATACCCCTGCTAGAGCCACATACTTATATAGTTATATTAAATTCATTCAAATTGATATGTTATGCCTTCCCCACCACTAACCTAATATATGAAATGTTTGGGTGTCATAGTTTTCAATAATCATAAAAATATACTCATCAGGAAAAAAATATTTAATCCTTATTTACAACTTTGCAGAATCTCACTTTCAGACTTAAAATAGACTTACTGATTGGCCATTTTCACATCTGAAAATTTATCTAATTGCAATTGGTACTCCTTATTTCTTCATTTCCTTTTAAGTGTCTTATCTGATACCTGCCTAAAATTCTGATGTACTAGAAATCTTAATAAATGCCTTCTATTGTAGAACTTCCATTTGCATCTTGTGTTTTTAATGGGCTTTGGGGCCATAAAAGACATGTTGTAAATGCTGCTTGTTAGCTCTATGTCTCAGATGGAGAAAGTCAAAGTCTGTGATCCTGAAACTTTAGTCGCTGGAACTGGAAGCCTGTGCCAGTGGCTGTAAGAAGCAAGGAACTCAAGATGATTTAGACTTCCTGGAGCTTTGGTTCGGCTCTGATGGGATCTCTAGCCAGGGAAGAAAAGGGACTGACTATAGAATTGCTAAAGCTACTCATTTAGATCAGAGGAAAACCCAAACATGGTGGCTCTCCACCCCTAAACCCTGACCATTCTCTTTATTCATAGGCGATCATGATCACAATCTTCCCGTTGATCATCTATTTGCTAGAGCGGGCACCAGTAATATCTCCATATGTCCTGTCTCATGCCAGTAGAGCCAGGGGCATTGGCTTGCTACAGGAACATAAAGAGCCTCAAACCATTATATTAGGTCATGGGAATGAACTAATATAATTGTTACTGGAATTTGGCATATCAAATACAACACGAGAAGCTTGCCAGGCTTGCCGAGCAGGAGGCAAACTCTTTTAAACACCTCCAAATAAAGCACTTATTGATGAACCGTGTGGCGCATAGCGGCGCGTGCGAGTCGGGCTGTGATGGGCTGGTCTGCTGGGTGGAGTTCTGACAAGAGGGAAGTCTAAATGTGGAAAATGGCGGCGCCCGTGGAGTGAGGGGGGTGGTCTGGCTTGTTGTGAGGCTCTGCCGAGGTGGTGGGCCAGGGCTAGAACCCGCCATGCCTCCCGACTGCCTCATGAATGGCTGTGCACAGGGAGAGCAAGGAACAGCTCTGCCCCATGTCTGAGAGTCTCTGGACCAGCATACCTGGGCCGGATTCATAGACACATTGTAAAAACTTGGACCCCAAAGAATAATCCTCTCTAAGCATTCTAAAATGCTGGTGATATATCGAGTCTATTGTTTTCCAAAGTGAGAAACCATGCCCTTCCCTTCCCCCTGGCAACCTCATGTACATGTATGTGTGCATGTGTATGTATGCTAGACCTTTTGGTGGGGGCAATGGTAATTTCAGCTGTGACTGGGTGTGGGACCACTTTTTATTCTCTTGATAGATTTCCAGGCATGAGTGTGTATATATATATACCAATAACAATTATAGACCTCATTCCCATGACCTGATGGAATGGTTTGAGGCTCTTTATGTTCCTGGAGCAAGCAGGTGTCCTTGGGCTCTACTTGCATGAGACAGGTCATATGGAGATGTTACTGGTGCCCGCTCGAGCAAATCGATGAACGGGAAGACAGTGATACAGTGATAACATATAATTTATATTATACACTTTATAATATGTATTATATATCGTTCACTCATCGCATGCCTGAGAATATATATACACTCATCACACGCCTGGAAATGTGTACCTATATATGTATATATATCGGGCGGGGTGATATATGTGTATGTATATATATATTATTTATATATATATATATGTATATTATTTTTTTATTTTATTACACCACCTTTGTAGGCATCTCTAAGTCCAGCATTTATTGATGAACTGCACGGCCGCGCAAGCCGGGCGTTGATAGGCTGGTCTGCTGGGTGGAGGTCTGACGAGAGATGCCTACAAGAGTATACTACCTGCACGGCAGAGCCTGGCAAGCTACCCGTGTTGTATTTGATATATATGCCAAATACCAGTAACAATTATAGAGCTCATTCCAGAATGGATTGAGGCTCTTTATATACCTGGAGCAATGCCTTGGGCTCTACTAGCATGAGACAGGACATATGGAGATGTTACTGGGGCCCGCTCGAGCAAATAGATGATAAACGGGAAGACAGACAGTGATACAGTGATACACCACCTTTAAATATACAATTACAAGATTCTTATGTTTGAGTTTTAGTTCTACAGTGTTCCAACACCCATCCCTCCACCCATGCCCCTCTCCCATCACCAGTGTCCCCACCTCCGTCTCCCTCCCCCCAGCCTGCCTCTATGGCGGTTTCTGTATCTCCTTTCTATCTCTCCCTCCTGCCTACCTTTCCTACACATCGTGGAATGTAGTATATTCTAGGACATGATTGGTTCCACTAGTTTGATGGACTGTGTGGCTGCAAGCGGCCGTGCGACTTGGGGAGCCTCATGGTCAGCTGAGCTAGGGGAGAGGTGGGTGCCAGCTCTCCCTGTTGTGTCTGAGGCTCTGCATGCTGTAGCCGGTCGCCAGGGCAGTTCTTGGGTGGGGCCATAGGGCCTCTGGTCGAGATAGAGAGGGGAAGGGGTGGCCACAGCTCCATCTGATGAATACCTGGTGACATCCGCTTCTGGGAGCCGCCTACCTGGACTTGAACTTGGCTACTCTGTTAATCTGGTCTTGAGATCAGCATCTTTCCTGGGCGGGCTCTGATGTGCTGCAGCGTCCAGAGAAACGAAAATGGCGGCTATTGTGGTGGGCGAGTCTCATCCGGCTGCTTCTGAGGTCACCCAGAGGTGATAGACCCACTCCCAAAAACCCATCTTTCCTCCTGGGAGCCTCATGGTCAGCTGAGCTAGGGGGAGAGCTGGGTGCTAATTCTCCCTGTTGTGTCGAATTTCTGGGTCTTACGACAGCTCAATTCTAAGTTGACTGAGAGCCCTTCATTCTGAGGAATAAATACATTTTTCAGGTGCTTCCTGTTAGGATTGGAGGAAGTAGCTTTCTGCGTCTCCTGAGCTTTACCTCACAGTTAGCTTACTGTTTCTTCAGTAGTGGTCTCAGAAGAAGCCAATGAAGTTTTGAGGGTCCAGGAATGTACCTCATTGGTAGAGTACTTGCCTTGCTTGTGTGAGGCCCCTGGGTTTCATCTCTGGAACCACCAAAAGAAAAAGGGGAATACCCCACACTTGGAAAAGAGGAGTGGTAAATTTATCTTGAATTTAAAAAAAATTTATGATTGCTGAAAAACTAAAGACATTTTGTTAAAAATATATTGAAAATATGATATAAAGTTTCTGCCTTTTCTATATGTATGTAGTTTCTGGTGACAGTGATTACACAATAAATAGATACTTGTTTTAAAAACGGGAAGATTGTACTAGACTCCAATCCCTTCCTCACGGTCTCTCTCCTGTGGTCCACCCCACAGTGCATAGTGGGGAAAGGGAGTTAAGAAGAACTTAAGGAAAAACTGAACTTTCTTCTCCTCAATATCTGAGACACAGTATGTGAGGAAAGCTGTGATCTGGCTGTAGTCAAAACAAGTAATTCCATATTACTAAGACCTCCTTATAAATGTCATCTTGATCCATCACTGACAATCTGATTCCTATATTGGGAAACAACTTTTATTATTATAAATAATGTCACAAAAGAACAGGCCTATAAGTTAAAGGACGAAGTGAAAAATCATGCCTAAAGAGGAAGAGTCATAAATAATTTATCCAAGCTAAACCTAGATTTGCATTTTACGTGTATACATAATGATAATTGTGATCAATAAAAGTGAGGCTCATTATGCTGAAAAAGTGATATTTGAAAATAAAAATTGTGCTTATTCGTAGGAAAATGTTGCCAAGTCAGTTCCCTAGTATAGCAGCATCTATGTAGAGGACATCTATAATTGAGGGAGATAAAAAATGTATGGAGTATATTCATAAATATTGAATAGAGGAAAGGACTAGAAGGAAAACTAAAGGTGAAGCTCTAATGAATGACAATGACTTTGCAGTAGATTGACAAACAGCTTAACCAATAAGACTATATTCCTGGTGTGACAATGGATTCATCTCAGTAAGGCATTCAATATCATTTCCCTCTTCAGTTGCAGATAAAATAAAAAAGACAAATTTTCAGATGTATAATGTTACTTTCAAAGTTATGAATTTAGGATCCTTCTTTCTGTCTCTGTCTCTGTCTCTCTGTCTCTGTGAAGCAAGTTAATTTTTATTGAACAAAATTTACTTAGGAGGAGGAAAGAGAGAGGAGGAAGTAAAATGTACCACAGAGAACACGTGCTTCTCCAGAGGATAATGAGCAAAAAGAGAGAGATACATGGTCAAGGGAAAACCCTGCCACGAAAGAGCAAGTTTTGACTCATTTCTGAGGTGAGATTTAAGTAACAAGTAGAAAAATCCGCATATTACTTACATTGTATTATTAAAATTTGTTCCACAGTTCCATTAATGGTAGCAGAGAAGCAGTTTACACTGGTGAATCTAATTTATTGATGACATAAAGTGATGCATTTGTTTCTATTATTCCCATCATATAGATGAAAAGTCTGAGGCCTGAAGAAAAATATTGTTCAAGATTTCCACTAGTTTGTGTTAGAATTTGAATTTGAACTTGGGCCTAATTTTAAAACTTCTAGTCGCTAATCATGACTAAATCTATAGTTGATTAAATACTCATTTTTATTGGGTTCTTATTATAAGTTGTCTGAGTTACATAAATGATTTTCGAGAGGAAAAGAAATAACTGGAAGAGGGAGCAAGTGGCAGCCCAGGAGGGTTGCTCAATTCTGCCCTGTTCCATTGAATGTCCAGACTCCTCTTGGCAAGAGGATTTGCCCCCACACTACAGCTCTCAAGCTTTAAAATGAAGTCATCCATCAAGGAGGGGAAAGCTGAGGTGGGATAGATATTTTTCTCTGATTTCCTCAAATGAGTATCAGGACTCCTCTAAGAGGCTCTGCATCTGCCCTGGATTGCCTCCTGCAGGTCACTTCGTAGATGGGGGTAGTCTAAATGTGGCAGTTTTTCTGACCATGTATTCTGTACTGGCTGGTATAAATATTCTCGCATGCTACCACAATCATCGTGGGACTAGCTAGATCTTACCAGCATATTTGCCTGGCCATGTTGGATGTCTAAGTAATTAGACCAGAGAGAAATGCTGTTTGCCTCCAAGCAAGCAAGCATGGCTCCCTGATAACTCAAAGGCAACTAAAATACAAAACTAACGTGAAGTAGACAAGACTCTTGTGAAGGCTTGGAGAAATATTTAACTGGCAATAGTCTTTGGTACAGAGACATGCCATCTCAGAAACCCCCTTTCTCTGCCCTATAAAGGCATTTCCAGGCAGATCTTGGCTCAAAACATTAGCATATAATAGGGCCTAGGTGAGGTGCTGGGAGAAATTACCTAAGGGCATTTGACCTTTCCTGCTGCCCATAACAGTGGGAGGTCTGAGTTGCAGGGGTATAAAACCAGCCTGCTTCCTCTCTCTCTCTCTCTCTCTCTCTCTCTCTCTCTCTCTCTCTCTCTCTCTCCTCCTCTCTCTCTCTCTCTCTCTCGGCTCCTCTTTTTGGGCTCTCTCTTTGTGAGCTCTCTCTTTGTGAGCTCTCACCCTTCTTGGGAGTTTTGTCTTTGTCTCTTCTTTACAAGGCCTTTACACGTGGTGGCCGCCATCTTGGCCTACACTTGGCTGGGGTTCTAGCTGGGAATCCTAAGCGCAGGGTTTTTCCTATTGTTAATTTGTATGCCTGAATCTGTGATAAGTAAAGCATTTAAAACCTGCACCGGATTCCTGAGTCTTCATCCATTCCCCACCAGCTTCTGAGGTAAAAGGGAACTCGCTTCCTGGCACTGTTGGGGACCCCAGCGGCATCCCCGACATCTGGTGTCCCTGGGTGGGCACCCTGCAAGTATTTCCTCTCTCATTCTTCCTGCCACACTTCCCTCCAATCTACAACTCAGCATCTCACATGGTAATCAGTACATGGTTTCACAAATGCTTGTTGAGTTGGTGTGAAAGAGAATTATACTTTATGCATTTGGATACCCAAGACCACATTATCCCTTTAGGTGGGCACAGGTGAAGGAGAGCGATTCATTTCTACCTCACCACATGTCTTACTCTATTGAACTCACATACATCATCAATAATTGGCCAGGTTTCTCGTCTTGGACAATTTCAGAGTCTCCACATTGACCTGGATAAGAATGAAGAAATGATGTCTTTCTAAAGTTTCTAACTTTTAAGCATTTGATTCTTATTATCTGAGTGAACAAATTCTTGTCTCTTTAGGCTAATAAAGGACAGTTGTAGTTTTCTGATATGGTAAGCAGTGACCACTATTAAGTTTCTGGAGCTGCAGACATGCAAGTTCTGTGGCCTGATTTCCCCGACACCTAAATATCTGAGTTGACCAGGTCCAGTGGACATATGCTTGGATTTGTGCTTCGGGCACTTTCAGACCAACCAAGTGAGAGGACCAAAATAGAGTGAGAAGACCTTTCTCCCAGGATTTGTCTACCTACTTAGATGACTTATGATTTCCCCCTTAACTTTTAAAAAGAAATTGCTGCCTTTAAAATGTTTCTTTTTTTTTTATTTAAAGAGACATTTGGCAGAGCCTGGCAAGCTACCAGTGGTGTATTCGATATGCCAAAAACAGTAACAATAATGAACCTCATTCCCAATGAATGGAGACGTTACTGGTGTCTGCTTGAACAAATCGATGATCAATGGGAAAAAAACAAAGTGATACAAGTGATACATCATCCTAGAACTAAAGGAATCTTTCTTAGTACAGAGAGAGGGAAATTTAAAATGACAAACTGTCCAATCACCTGAAACAGGAAAAAAAAAAACGGTGGCTAAAAAGGAAAGACATTCCTATATATAAAATCCACTTGCCATCTCTTTTCCCATTATTATTCTTATGGCTCATGAACCCTTTCTTTTTTCCCCAGATTCCATTCTTTTTTAAACCTGTAAATGATACAAGGATGCATTCTCATGATTAAGATCTTGGTGTTCCATTTCATTCTTTTTCACTGTTATGTGGAATGTGGACTAAATGTATAAAACCTTCCACAAATATTTGGGTTTGGTTGCATTTGTTGTGTTGTTTTGTTCACATCTGCCAGTGCTCAGGGTCTATCCTGGTTCTGTTCTCAGGAGTCACTCCTGAAGGTACTCAGGGGACCATCTGTAGTGTAGGACTGAACTGGAGAGGCCATGTGCAACCTTTTAATCATCTCTCTAATCCTGCAACATGTTTGTTATGATTTTACTTACATATTAGACTGAATAATGTTAAATTGCCAATGTTTGATAACTTTCAGCAAACAAAAATTGTCAGTGTCGTATGGTTTTACTAAATACACTTTTAAGTACATGGCTTTATTAATTTATAGCAAACAATGTAGTGAACTTTTCTCATTTAATTAACTAGCTTGGGGTTTCCCTAAGGCAACTACAGTTGAAGTTATTGATTTTTAACTGCTATGTTCCATAGTGATGAATACACTACACTGTAGATTATTATTATTCTAAAATGGGTTCTATAATTTTATGACCCAAGCAATGATGCTGTGTATTTTTTACATGTAGTTCACAAAAAAAAACTATATGGAATAATTGCCTTAAAAAGAGAGAGACAGATATAGAATGACTGCATTTATTTGCATGACATAACTATATATATGTACATATTATGATACAAAATCATAATATGTGGGGCCGGAGCGATAGTCCAGTGGGTAGGGGGTTTGCTTTGCACGCGGCTGGCCCATGCCGGCCTGGGTTCGATCCCTGGCATCCCATATGGTCCCCCCGAGCACTACCAGGAGTGATTCATGAGTGCAGAGCCAGGAGAAACCCCTGAGCATTGCTGGGTGTGACCCCAAAAAAAAAAAAAAAAAAAAAAAAATGTGAAGCATATCAGGTGAAGCATGAAACAGGAGGTCTTGTCAAAGGTGGAAATGATCACAACGTGTGGGAGTCAGAGGCTAGGTAAGACAGAGAATGAAACAGTGTGCTAAGAATTGTCGAAAGTGCTGATACCAACCTAGAACTGAGCATTAAATACAGGCAAAAGATACACATGACAACCTCTTAATGTATGTATTGTAATCCACAATGTGGACGGGAAGGAAAAGAGAAAGAGAGAGAGAGAAAGGGAAGAATTTAAGAACCTGCCACAGAAGGCAGGCTGGGGGAGGGGAGAGGGAATCGGGGACATTGGTGATGGGAAATGGGCACTGGTGGAGGGATGGGTGCTGGAACATTGTATGACCGAAACCCAAATACGAACATCTTATGAACATCTTTGTAACTGTATATCTCATATTGGTATAATAAAATAGTTTAAAAAAAGTCAAATTAAAATTTTTATAGATATTCAGACGCACGGGGAGAGCTGTCATCTGATTCTCCCCCTAGCTCAGCTGAGCATGAGGCTCCCAGGAGGCAAGATGGGTTTTGGGAGTGGGCCCATCACCTCTGTAGGGCCTCGGAAGCAGCTGGATGAGACTCGCTCACCATAATAGCCGCCTTTTTCATTGTCCGAACACGACAGCTCATCAGAACCTTCCCAAGAGGCGCTGATAACACACAAGCTCAGCAGAGCAGCCAAGTTTAAGCTGAGTTAGGAGACTCTCAGAGGTGGAAGTCACCCAGCGTTCTTTGAGGTGGTGCTGGGGTCCCCATCCCTTCTCTCGGCCCATCTACGAGGCCTGGTGGTCCTGCCCACCAACTACCTCAGGGAGTTCAGCTATCATGCAGACACTCAGATGCACTGGGGAGATCTGGCATCCAATTCTCCCTGAGTTGCCTGATCGCAAGCGGCTGCGCGGTACATCAAACTAGTGAAACCAGTCATCTTCTAGAATATATTACAATCCACAATGTGTAAGAAATGGAATGAGGTGAGAGAGACGAAGGAGCTAGGCAACCTGCCATGGAGGCAGGCTGCAGAGGTTGAGGGGAGGTGGGGACATTGATGACGGGAAATAAGCATGGTGGATGGATGGGTGTTGAAACACTCTAGAACCAAAACTCAAACATAAACATTTTGTAATTTTTTATATAACGGTGGTAAAATAAAATATTAAAAAAATTTGTATAGATATTGACACATTTTTCCTTTTACAAAAAGGTTTTTTTTTAAAATTTATACATCCATCAGCAATGCATGAAAGGTCTAGTTTTCCGTGATGCCACATGCTATGATTATTATTATTATTTTGCCAAACTCATGAGCAACAAATGATAACCTTTATAATGCCCTGATTATTTAATATCGTTTCCTAAGTTTTACTGATAATTGGTAATTGACTTGAGTTGTATACTTTGGTGTGGGTATATGTGCAGGGTGCCTGGATCAGACATGCAAGGCATGTATTCTGCCACTGAACTACATCCCTGACCCATGTATCTCTTTATTCTTTATTCATTTTAATACTAGTCTCTTGCTGATACATAGGAACTGTGATTATTATGGATGCTCACCTGTGATTTTAAAACAGGTTGAGAATATTTTCCCTCTATGGAAATCTTTTCTTTCATGTCTTCCGAGATCAATTATATATTTTATATCACATAGACTTATTTAGCCCAAGATCATAGAAATATTTTTTGGAGATTTCCTTTATACTTTATAATTTTGATTTTAGGTTTGAGTTTCTGATATAGAATGACTCATGTATAGTAAGGAATTTTACCAGTGTCTTACCCAGATTTAGCAAACCATATTTTTTTCAAGCTGTAAAGACAGTCATACATTTATAATTATTTTTCTACTGATTTGAAATGCTTGTTAGTTAAACCAAACTCCATAATATATGAGTCTATTTGGGGCTTATATATGTTTTATTGATCTGTTTTCTCTCTGTGGGTCTTAGTGTTTTAAATATCACTTTATATGTTACTCTCTTATAGAATGATCTTTACACTGGTGCAATTCAAAATTTTCCTAGTAAATTTTCATTTCCAAAGGAGCCTTAAAACAAGAATATTAGAAACAAATTCTGTAAAGAACTATTGATATTTTATGTAGATTGTTTGGGAGGAAAATTTAGAGAACCATCTAAATCCTTAACTGAGTAAATGCCTATCTTTTATGTGATATTAAAGATGATCTAAAAGCATATTTTATGAAGTTCTTCAATAGCATAACAGGTGGATTTTGTTAATTTCATTAGCCAATGAGGAAATTGATGGAGAAGTAACTTGTTCATGGTTGCTTGAGGAGTAAATTGCTAAGCTAAATTTTTAATTACACTTTGGCTTCTGAACTTCTAGTCATTATCAGTTAATTGTGTTAATACATAGTGGAACAATCAATGTTTCCTCAAGGAAAAGGCTGAATTTCTTTTTTTTTAAATTAAGTTTTGTTTTCTTTCAAATTTAAAAAAAATGTGCAGTTACTATGAAATTACAAAGTTATTAATAATTGGGTTTCAGGCATACACTATTTTATTTTATTTTATTTTATTTTTTTAAGTATTTTATTATACCACCGTGAGATATACAATTACAAAGATGTTCATATTTGGGTTTTGGTCATACAGTGTTCCAGCACCCATCCCTACACCAGTGCCCATTTCCCACCACCAGCGTCCCCGATTCCCTCCCCCTTCCCTAGCCTGCCTTCAGGGCAGGTTCTTTATTTCTTCCCTTTCTCTCTATCTCTTTCTCTTTTCCTTCCCTTCCACATTGTGGATTACAGTACATACATTAAAAGGTTGTCATGTGTATCTTTTTGCCTCCATTTAATGCTCAGTTCTAGGTTGGTATTAGTACTTTTCGACAATTGTTAGCACAGTTCCATTTTCTGTCTTACCTAGCCTCTGACTCCCACAAGTTTGTGATAATTTCCACCTTTGACAAGACCTCCTGATACATGTTTCACTTGACCTTGGATATTGGTATTATAATATGTACATATATATATTTATGTCAACAGACATACAATATTTTAATCCCAGTCCCCTTGGAAGTGTCCACACATCTAACAATGTAGTCTCTCCTCCCTCCTTCCTCAGTTTGCCTCTCACCCATCATCCTGCCTCTATGAGAGGTACTTTTTAAGATGTGTTTGCCCTGAGGTTTGCAGTTATGTTACTGATAAGGTTGTTCTTTCTGAAGTGATGTTTACGTTCTTTTTGATGTATGCCAGCTTCTGTGGTGTGGGTGATATCTCATTGTTGTTTTTTGATTTGCATTTTTTCAAATACCTTTTGACCATTTGTATTTCTTTGAGAAACTTTTTTTTTTTTTTGCTTTTTTTGGGTCACACCTGGCAATGCTCAGGGGTTTCTCCTGGTTCTGCACTCAGGAATTACTCGGGGGACCATATGGGATGTCGGGGATCGAACCCGGGCCGACACTGGCCGGCCGCGATGCAAGGCAAACGCCCTACCCGCTGGACTATCACCCGGCCCCATCTTTGAGAAACTTCTTTGGGGTTGTTTCTCTTTTATCTCTTCTCCCCATTTTTTGATGGAGTTGGATTTTTTTTTTCTTGTAAAGTTCTACCAATGCTTTATATATCTTGGAAATTAACCTTTCCTCTTCTCTGTTGTTTCTTGTTAAGTGTTGTTTCTTGTTCAGTTTATCTCTTGTAGATGGGCTACAAGTTCCCAAATAACAAAACAAAACAAAAAAATGCAGGACAAATCAAAAATGAAACCAAATAAAACAGCATGATCCAATAAAGACAGGGGGTCAAGGGGAAGCTCATGGCAAGGAAGGTGTTTCAGGATCACGTAGAAACATGCCAAGGACAGAAAACTCTGTGTAGATGTTATTATTCTGTTGATTTATCAAGTCCCTTACACCTTAAAATCTCATCTGAAACCTAAAGGCCAATCATAGTTTGTTTCCTTTCTTCATGCAAAAGCACTTTTCTTGTCTTTCTATTGAAAATTAAGGATTGATTAAACATACAGCACACTTGTGGAATGGAAATCTATGAGCCACTGAAAATGAGGCTACATGATATGGAAACTGTTCTGAGTAAATAACACTGGGAACACAAAACAAGTCAGTCTAATTCCACTTTACACTGAAAATTCTATGTAAATCTTCCTACATATAAACACAGACATCAAAAGATAACAGCATTTCAAATGCTGAATTCCACATGAAGTTTTTTCTTCCTCCTTATAATTTTCTACGGTTTTATTTTTTGGGGTGTGTGGAAAAGTCATCCCAAGAAGCGTTCACAGGACTGAGGACCACTCACAGTGATTCTTGGCCAGCAGAGCCAGTTGATGCAATGCCTAGCCTGAGGATGCGCTGCTGCTTGGACCTTACATTGCTGAGGAACCACCCAAATGGGACGTGCTTGTGTACAATCAGGGTGCCACTCAGCAATGCTCGGGTGACCATGAAGTGCTGGGTATTGAACTAGGTTTAGGTAGGTGCATCTTGATCCCCTGTTTCTGTCTTTCTAGCCCTTTGCCAACTTTCTTTCTTTCTTTTTTATTATATCACCGTGAGACATAAAATTACAAAGCTGTTCAAGTTTGGGTTTCAGTCATACAGTGTTCTAGCACCCATCCCTCCACCAGTGCACATTTTCTACCACTAATATCACCAGTTTCCCTCCCCGCAACCTGCCTTCATGGCAGGCACAAGAGACAGAAGTCTCTCTCTCTCTCTCTCTCTCTCTCTCTCTTTCTCTCTTTCTTCCTCTCTCTCTCCTTTTTGAGCATTGTGGTTTGAAATACAGAAACTAAAGGGTTAGCATGTATATCCATTTACCTACTTTCAATAATCAGTTTTAGTAGAGTTACCATTTTCAACTATTATTGCTTTTGCCAGCTTTCTTAAAATGAAAGCTTTCATTTTAAGAAATTACGTTTGCAAATAGGGAAGGGAACTAAATACACACTTAAAGCTGACAAACTTTCCTATTTTCTCCCTTATTGGTCTGAAGGGCATAGTACAGAGAGAGAGAGGAATGACTATCCAAGTGTGATCACTGGACCAAAAGCATCAGCCCTTACCTGTGCCCTCTCCAGACCCACACAATCAAAAGCAGAGCCTGGCTGGACCCAGTCATGTGTGTTTTATCAAGTCCTCTTCTGGAATGGTGCTGATGTTCATTTAAGTCAGAGCCAGGAGTTTAATGGACCTTCTGAATTCATCCAGTTCATGGTTCTTAGAGACATGAGAAAGGAATTCTTGGGTCTAAAGAGTCAGTGTGCTCAGCTTGCCTGCATGGAGCTTCGCTCTCCTGGTTGGCCTCACATTTCTCTATGGAGCCAGAGGTGATTCTGTGTTCTTGTCTGTTCTGTCCTGGTTGGCAGCGACACTCTGTCTTTCTGGTTGACTAGTTTTTTTACACACTGGGAAAATTTGCCACAGGCCACGAATTTGCAGGAGTCTGCTTAATCAGCTATGAGGGGCAGGGGAAGATTTGAATGATGCATGGGTGCTAGAGTAATGCAGTTTGTAGAAGTCAAAGGGAAGAGAATAAATGCATTTGCATCAGTTTATTTTGGAATGGGTTATAGAGTAGTTGGATTGTGGTGAGAGAGAACTACTCATTTTTGCTTTATTTTGTCTTTGAGAAATGAGTTTATAGACACAGATGATGATACATTTAGCACCCAGAAAAATAACACGTAACAGTACAATCTGGTACACATCACAATCAGCTAGAGGCCTTGTGAAAATACAGGTTCTCACATAACAGTCTCTGAATCTGAAATAGGAGTTTGGGGTGTGAACTGAGGGTATTTCAAAGAAGATTCCAGGGAATACTGATCCAAGTAAAGGAGGGATCAGGTGGTGATCATCATCGCTACATTAGCAATTAAAGGGCTTTTAGTTTGTCTCCCGCATCCGGAGTGCTCAAGGCTTAATCTTGACTCTGTGCTCTGGAATCACTATTGCAGGGCTTGGGGAACCTTATGTGGTGTCAAAGATTAAACCTGGGTCAACTATATGCAAGGCAAATATCCTCTTTCTGTACCATGTCTCTGGCCTAAAGGATTCCTTTAAGGTATAAATTTTGTGCAGTAATAAGTTGTGAAATGTATAAAATAGAGAGTACTTTATAAGTCAAACATGTGGATTGTTTTAAGGACCCAGGCTGTTTTTCTGATTTTAAGAAATCCCCAACTCTGACTCTCTCTCACTGATTCTAATGTTAGAGAATCTTCCTTTGGAAATTCATATGGACCCTTGTCACTGTTCTTTTCTGTTATTAATTGTTCCACTTTTGCCCAAGACTGAAATCTGTCTTAGATTCTTTGTAATGCATATTAAAAACAAATACTGAGCTCTGGAAGGTGGGGTGCTATTTGCCCTTCCCTGCCTGGAACACCCTGAACTCCAGAGTACGTAGGAGCTGTGCAGTCGTGGCCCCTGCAGATGGGGAACCACACCAGGCCCGAGGGGTCTTAGACCCCTTTTTTCACTTTTCTTACTGTTCTGCAAGTTTCCTATTGAATTGGACTCTTCAGATGATTATTTCCACAAGCCCCTAGTATGTGCAAGGAATCAGGGCATAGGAGAATGTCCTACATTTAGTTTTCCTGGACACACAACAGAAGGTAAGAGACAAATACAACACATCTGTACAAGAAGTCCAGCACCATGTCTGGCAAACGAACTCCAAACATGAGGGTAAGTTAGAGAAGAGATCACCAGGGACGAGATGGTCAGTGGAACAAAGGGCTAGACTAAGAGTGTCTCTGGTCAGTCCTGGCTGCAGGAGCAGAGACAGGGAGGCAGGGCAGGGGAAAAGAGGCAAGAAAGTTATACTGTGGGTAGACTTTGGTATGTCTTGAAACCTGTGCTAAAGAATTCGTACTTCACAAAAGAGGAGTGCAGGAAAGAAATTTTGGACAAGGGAAACATCTGAAAAAACTTGCACTTTAGAACTTTCAGAATTGGAGTTATTTGTATGGCACTTCCCATGCAGGGATGTTTACAAATAGAATATAGCAGGAGTTAATCCATCTTAGCATAACAGGTTTAGTGGTTAAATAAGTGTTAAAGACATTTGGGTGCTGCCCTTGGTGGCAACAAGAGCGGAGAGCCACAAGCAGTGACAAAATCGGCCTGAAATAAATACAACGAACTTCTTTCCTTTCCCTTCTTTTCTTTCTCCCTTCTTTGTCTCCAACCTTTCCCCCCCATTTCCTTTTAGTATTCTTTGGGGAATTTGGGGAGCCACACCTGGTGTGCGAGGACTTGAACCAGTGTTGTGACCACAGTCATGTACTAGGCAACTGCCTCAACCATTATCTCTACATCACCATCCCCACATTTTCATTTTAAACCCTCTTAGAATTCTAACAAACCAGTTTCTGATGGAATTGTTGAGCTGAGAACATAGCTGCTCTGCTAAATTGACATACCTCAGAAATTCTGTGCATGGGCCGCAGGAGGAGAATTTGGGGTGGGCAAGAATTTCCATGAGTCACTGCCTGGACCTAGCACTTCGTTCTGTGGAGAAAGTGGGGAGATTGTAAAGTAGGCCAGCCTGGGTAATAGGAGGTTCTTGAAAACACTTTTGTCTTCCAGCAAGGCCAAGTGTTTTTTTTTTTTTTTTTTAAATTTTTTTTATACCACAGTGAAACATACAATTACAAAGGTGATCATAATTGGTTCTGGTAATACAGTATACCAGCACCCATCCCTCACAGTGCCCCATTTCACCCAATGTCCCCCACCCCTCCTGCCCACCCCCATGCTGCCTTAATAGAGGTACCAGTTTCCTCTTTTCTCTCTCTGTTCTCTCTCTGTCTCTGCATCTCCTGCTCTTATTTTACACATGTGGCTAGCCCTAAGGTATTTAGAGTTTATCCTTAGTCTCTTTGTGTATATTCATGGTGAGTCTAAGGCCAAGTGTTTTTTTTAAACATTTAAAATTTTATTTTAATTTCAAGGAAACCAGAAACATTGCCAAGTTAAAATACTCAGAGTGCTACCAAAAAACACTAAAGGTTTTGCACTTGTGACTAGGCGCTTCAGTTTTAGACTAGATTGATACCTGGTGTACAAAGCTCACATGAAACAAAACAATAGCATGCATCCTCATGGAATGACAGACTAATAGCCTGCAAAAGTTAACTAGTTATTTCCCCACATTTTTTCATCTAATTCTCCGATTTCAGAAACCAATAAAGTTGAAGCAGTTGCTGACTTACAATGGCATCATTTAGCATAAGCCTCAGTATCATGGGTTAACTATGACATACAGTTCCACACAGAAGAAACAAACATATGCTTTCAGACACAGAAAGACTTACTAATCTTTTTAAATACCAACATAAGAAAACATCTTTTTTTTTTTTTTTTTGCTTTTTTGGGTCACACCCGGCAATGCTCAAGGGTTTCTCCTGGCTCTGCACTCAGGATTTACTCCTAAGGCCAAGTGTTTTTGTTTGTTTTGTTTTTGTTTGTTCTAGTCTTTTTTGTGTCACACCCAGTGATGCTCAGGGGTTGCTCTGGGCTCTGCACTCATGAATTACTCCTGGTGGTGCTCAGGGTACCATATGGTATGCTGGGAATGGAACCCGGTTGGCCATGCAAGGCAAATGCCCTATCCACTGTATTTCATTCTAGCCTCACAAGTCTTTCCATGAAGTTGTTTGTCTCTGTAACTGAAGAAGCTCATTGTGGATAACCTGATCTGGCTCAGGTGAAATGGCCGCTTCTGCTTCAGTTTCCCAAGCTGGCTGTGTTATGGGCTCCTTGCTACTATTTAAAGGGGGGGGGGGGGGGGGGGGGGGGGGGGGGGGGGGGGGGGGGGGGATTAGTCATTTAAGAGAGCTAGAGTGAGGGGCTGGAGTGATAGTCCAGTGGGTAGTGCGTTGCCTTGCACGCAGCCAACCTGGGTTCGATCCCCGGCATCCCATATGGTCCCCAAGCACTGCCAGGAGTAGTTCCTGAGTGCAGAGCCAGGACTTACCTCTGAGCATCGCTGGGTGGACCCAAGAAAAAAAAAGAGAGCCAGAGTGACAGCACAGTGGTAGGGAGTTTGCCTTGCACATAGCTGACACCGATTTGATACCCGGCATCCATATGGTCCCCTGAGCACCGCCAGGGGTAATTCCTGACTGCAGAGACAGAAGTAACCCCAGAGCATTGCCGGATGTGACCCCAAAAAGCAAATAAATAATTAAATACAAATAATGTTACTCAGACAGCACAAATAATTCTGTCTGTGTCTGGTTTAAGAAATAACAGCTGCCAGCCACTTTGCACTTAGGCCTGTGGATCTTGAAAACAGAATTTAGGTGGAGGTAGTTAGTGTTCCAAATCCCCTTTTCTGTAGTGGAGCAATAGATTTCCTTGTAAAGTCAGCTAAACAAGTACCTGTGTCTGTCTACTTAAGAGGATTGCACAATTCATGATAACGAGATGAGTTTCCCAATAAAATGAATGTTTTTGTTTTACCATAATTTACTTCAACCAACCAGGCATCGTCTATAATGTTCCAGGTTCTTAAACGCCGACGTATAACTCCACATGGGTGGCTTCACTGAATGTGGAGGTTGTGAAAAAAAATCTTATAATCTTACAAATGCAATTAAACTATTTTCGTGATTTACTATTAGTTTCTTTATGGTTTACTATTAGTGTTTGATTTATTTATTATATATACATATATACCTAGGATTGTGTGAGATTTCTTGGCTAAAAATAGCTGAGAATGGGAAAAAAAATTAGCTCTGATCTTTGTAGCAGTTAAGTCAAACAGTACACTATCAGGTAGCAGTGGGGAAATAAGTTTATCCAATTTTGAGGACCTCCAATTTGATATATTTAAGAAACAAATGTATTTTAGTTATATAATAGTTGCTTCCCCATGTTATTGATTCAACACCAACCCATAGAGTATACAAATCACGAGTTTATTCTTTGTTGCTTGTATTCCTTCCTGTAGGTTAAGACATTTATTCAAACTGTCTCTTCAAAAATCTTCAGCATTACGAATTTCAGATCAATAGAATCCTTAGATTTAAGTTTTGTCATTTCATATATGCTATTTCCTATTTCAGATGGAATGTTGGAGCATTAATTTTCTCTTTGCAAATGGGGAAGCTCCAAGTGCAAAGGTTATGAAGTCCTCTGTCTCCCATCCTCACTCCGTGAACTTGGAGTCCCGGGAAGGAAAAGCCTCAAGGGGAGCTGTTCGACTATGGCACAGAAAGTTGATTATAGTCAACTAGAATGCTGAACAAAAGAAACCCTGTATGCAGCATGTATCTGAAGCATCCACACTGCCTTTGTACTAGCTTAAAAGTGTTTTCCCCAAGCTTGTTGGTGATGCGTTGTATCTATAGAATTTTGATTGAATGACACACGCAACTTTGAAATTAGACAAAAACTGAAAACTGGATTCCAGCTGATTCTGGGGATGGGAGGGAAGAAATGGCAAGGAAGAGAAGAAACTAACTTTGTGATAAATGTGTTTGACTAGTAAACTTCTAAAGCAAGATTTCTTCTGTTACCATTTTCTTAGTCCTCTCCAAGGCCTATCTTAGAAGGATGGGTTCACTATACATGAGAACCCTTTATATATCTGCAAGAGATTTGCACAAAACAAAGTACTCTGAAATTTTTACTCTCTGTTTCTGAACTAGTCTATTTTAATAATCTAGACATTGTCACTTATCACTTGTCTTCCCGATGGTCATCGATTTGCTCAAGCAGGCACCAGTAACATCTCCATAAGTCCTATCACATGTTAGTGTAGCCCAAGGGCATCTGCTCAATCCAGGAACACAAAGAGCCTCAAACCATTCCATCCAGTCATGGGAATGAGGTCTATAACTGGATGTCTATGTCTATTTGGCATATCAAATACAACACGGGTAGCTTTGCCAGGCTCTGCCGTGTGGATAGAATACTTAAATAAAATAAAATGCTTCCAAACAAAGTATAGAGTCTAATTTGATGGCAGGAAACAAATTAGATTAAAATAAAAGGACCAATGGCCATATTTAAGGCAAAAAATTGCTTTTGGCCCTACAAGTAGCAGGACCACTGAGAACATAACACAAAGGTTAGAACCTGAGCAGCATTTCTAGACTTTTCTTTATGGAACAATAAAATAAAATGCTCTGTTCTGAATATGGTCTGTTCCTTAGAAAGAATAAGGGAATTGAGATCATTCGTTGGTTAGAATGAGAACACTTAAGTGTTATTTTCTTGAAGTGTATTTTAAACTCATAATCAAGCTGTGTGCAAATGTGAGGAAATGAAGTCTTCATGATTGGTATATAGACTCATCGCCTTAATTTTCTTGGTTTGACTTGTTTCCTGAATTTGTTTGAATCCATTATAAATAGATAATAATGACAGTTGGCACTATAGAGAAATTTCTCTATGAGCTGGGCCACATCTAAAAAATACCTAGTACAGTCTGGGCATTCTTTGAAGCAAAATTTTTTATAACCTTGGCCCACTTCCAACCTAGATTCTTTCTTATTTCCCCTCTTCAAACTGGTGGTTCTCTACTTTCATGCATTGGACCCTCATTTACTCTATTTTACCTGTGCCTCCTTTGGGATATCTTTGGGGGGCCCACAAAGGGGCCACATAACCCCAGATGGAAAAATTCTGCTTGAGGGTCACAGTAATTGATTACTGGTAAATGGCTTATTGGCAAATGGCTTAATGTTCTGCCCTTTAGTGGCATATATTGCTCCCCTGCAGAGAAAATGTCACCATATATTTCTCTGGGGAGGCAGCCTAAGGCGTTAGTTGAGTGCTAATAGTTATTAACTCACTGCTGCTGGGAAATGCTCATGCCTGTCTAGAACCCAGAGGTCTTGGCCAAGTCCTTAGCTTCCCGTGTAGGTTCCGGCTATTTTCTGAGCATTAATGTGATTCCATTTTAGGCTGTGACCTTGTTGTGACTTCCAGGATCATCAGGATCCTAAAACTACAAGGTTTTCCAAAGGGCAAGACCACTTACATGGAAGTGATATTCAGCATCACTTTATATTTGAGACAGTACTAGGCACTTGAAATTTGTCTTTTCACCAATATTCACAACTTTCTGAAGTAACTATTGCTAAATTAATTTCATAGGTTTAAAAAATAGAATCCAAGTTTTGGCTAGTGTTTGTGAGCTGAGATGAACTTTCCTATGCTTTCTTATAAAACTACATAATTTTATTGCTCTTCAAATGGGGGGTATTTCTACGAGACACGTCAGGCTCCAACAGCGCCACAGCAGCCGCAAGAGAGTGAGTGGGAGACGCAGGTCACATCAGCAGACCTACTACTGCTGAGCTACTATTATCTACTTAGGCATTATTCACTTAGGTATCAGACTTCTGCCAATGCTTTTCCCTGAACAAGGGCTCTTCCAAGTGCACAAAAATCAGAGCATTGCCACCATTACCATCAAGAGGCAAAATGGTTCACCGTAGAAAGCACTGTGCTGTGATGGATGGCTCCACAATGGTTTCTGTTGTTCAAATGTGATGGCAATGGATACGGCTTGAAGCAAATGAGTTACCACATGGTTCTTGGACATATTTGTGTGTGTGAGTGTATGTGTTACTATATATATCCAGTGGAAGCTCATTCTTTTGGTTGGGGGACTAGGGGAACTCCTTAGTTGCCCCTGGAAGTGCGTACAGCAGCACACAGTGCCTGGGAGCAAACATGGGCCTCCAGCATTCAAATTAACTCTTAACCCATTGAATTGTCTCTCTTGCCCTAGATGCACATTTTCTGCACCAATTTCTCCCCTGCAGTTGCTTATATAATGCCTTTGGTAAACATTTCAAATATTCTGAGACACTCCTAACTGGTTAACTGAGGAAGCCTGTGTCTAGGTGCAAATATCAGGGTCATTTTTCTGTGAAAACCATAAAAACAAGGTCCCAGTCATCAAGAACATAGATGCCATAGACTCCTGATACCCCAAGACTGGCTTCGCCAGGCCTCCAGTGTTTTCCCCAAGTACACTCAAGTTTACTGGGCCTGAAATCAAAATTCTTCTATGCCAGATCTCTGAGGTTCTCAGGACTGAATGTCAGCAGTTCAGTTCACTTGCTGCCCAGCTCCTTATTCAACGTCTGTCACTGGCCCCCACCCCTTCACCTGGGGACTGTTAATGGATTGTCTTTCTATTTCATCTTCACCTGCACTGTCAGCACACTGACCCTATGGGCACAGAGTGAAGTATTTTGTCTGAGAGGGTGCCATCCTCTGGTAAAGATTTCAGCTGTTCCGTTTCAACTCTGAGGAACTGATCAGCCACTGCTGACAATTTGGGGGCCTATTAATTTTAATGCAATAAAGCCTAGTGTGCGCTGGGTGGTGCACAACAGCAAAAGACGTAGCCGGGGATGAAATGCAGCAGAAGTTGGTATTAAAATCTAAGGTGCACTGCTAAGCCTTGTGGAAGAAAGGTCGGTCTGCAGGGAGTTCGAAGGGTCTCAAGAGCAACTGGTGTGTGTGTGTGTGTGTGTGTGTGTGTGTGTGTGTGTGTGTGATAATAGAGTCATCATTATTCTCTGATTACAGGGCAGATACGATAGACGGGAACAGAAAGGCCTGAAAAGGTGGGGGTGGGGGGAAGAGAGAGACAGAGACAGAGACAGAGAGATAGAGAGAGATGGAGAGAGACAGAAACAGAGAGGGAGAGATAGAGATAGAGAGAGAGAGAGAGAGAGAGAGAGATCACTGGGGGGTGTGCAGTAGAAACGCCCCCCTTTCTGGCTTATTCCCCAAGTCCCGGCATGTTCTGGGTTGTCTACTTTGTAGAGAGCCTCTGTGGGCCGCACTCTCAATGGGCAGAGTCCAGGGTAAGCACTTTGTCCAGAAGGACTGGCTCCTTGCAACAGTCTGTGACCTGGAAAATATGGCTCAACAGGGCTAGGTTTATGTACCCCTGTCCCTTTCATTACCTGGGCTATTTAAACATGGCGACCACTCTGTCCCTCCCAGCTCAGATATGAGTCACCTGCTCCAGGTTTCCTACTAAAGACACAAGCCTGTTATCTGGCCTACTGGCAAGTCACTCCAGAATGATTGATGCAATTCTATGATACAAAGAAACTGGGGCCGGAGCGATAGTCCAGCAGGGTAGGGCGTTTGCCTTGCATGCAGCTGGCCCATACCGGCCCGGGTTCGATTCCCGGCATCCCATAAGGTCCCCAGAGCACTGCCAGGAGTAATAATTCCTGAGTGCAGAGCCAGGAGAACCCCTGAGCATTGCCGGGTGTGATCCAAAAAACCAAAAAAAAAAAAAAAAACCCAAAAGGAATTAAAGTCTACATCTAAGTTCACATTTCATTATTTATTAACTCCAAAGTGTTTTGCTTATGGCTTACTGCTGACAGGTATGATTAGCCTAAGATGATAAATAGCACACAGCATAGCACTGCACACATTTGCGGTGCTGGATAAATTATATAGAGTTCTATTTCTCGCAATGTGAGAAACTTGAGGTTTCTTTTCCATCCCTTCATTTTCAAGAACAACTGCTGCCCCTATTTATAGTAGGTACTCAGTCATTCCTTCTTGTGAGTGGATGTGTGACTTCCCATACAAAGTTTGTCCTGGATCTTGGGCTGGCTGAAGAGTTGTTTCTGCTCAGCCATTATTTGAATGTACCAAAGGGAGGAATTTGGGGTGCTAGACTGACCCAGGATGACTGGTAAAGATTTGCTCTGACAGCTCGTCCCACTGCTGAGCTAAAGTCTAAAGCTGGTGAAGGGCCCTAGAAGAATCTTACGAAACTGCATGGGAACTTTGCTAAGCTCTTCTTGGGCGAGGGAGCAGAGACAGTGTAAAACCGGGAAGCAGTGAAAGGCCACCCCAAAGGTTTGCAGCAAGAAAAATCCTTGTGAACAGAAAATCTTGACGGATGTCATTGGATCGGGCAAATGGCAGCAACAGTCTCACCCCAGAAACAGAACCAGAGACCCAGAAGGTGGAGATGGGTAAGGTTGAGGACTCTTGTGACTGCCCTCACCTGGGAAGCCAGTGGGTCATAGAAAAGGCAGCGTGTGTAAAGCCTGGGCAGTTTATCCCTGGTGTTTTTTGGTTTTGCAAGAACATAACTTAATGCATTACAGGATAGAACATAAAGGTGTTCTCTTTCTGCAATATAATGGGAGTTATAATGGCTGCTTGGCCTGGGCTGTTTATTAAGATTAAAGATAATTCAGCCATGGGGCTTGAGAGATAGTACAGCAGTTATGTGTTTGTCTTGCACCACGGAGACCTCGGGTTTGATCTCCAGCATCCCATATGGTTCCCTGAGCACGGCCAGGAGTGATTCCTGAGTACAGAGCTAGGAGTAAGCCCTGAGCACTGCAGAGCGTGTCCTGCCAAAACAACAACAAAAAGATCATCACAGCTGTTGGAAATGGCAGAGGTGGTTCCTAGGGCTGGAGTTTAGATTTATCAACTGGAGCTGGGGGGTTTAATCCCCAGCGCTGCAGGCTCCCCTAGTGGTGGGAGCTTAGATAGTTCAGTTGGTAGAGCACATGCCTATCATGGGGGCGCCAAGTTTAGTTCCTACATGAGTGACCACTGTGTGTGGCCAGGGTGCCCCAGCACTGCCTGAAATGTAATAGCTGCCGGTCTTTTTTGTTGTTCTTATTATGATGACTGACATCTGTCATCTTCTCAGGGCCAGTGACAGCACAGGAGTCTTTCAAACGATACACTGTCCAGACAAGAAGAGTCTGTTGATCAACATTCTGGCTGGGAGCACTCTGGGTGCCAAACTGTAATTAGTGTCAATGTTCCCCAGCCTTGTGGTCTGACTGCTTTGAGGGAAGTGTCTGAGAATCTCAAGAGAATAAGTTATTTGTGGTTGCGCATGTTTTGAAATCTTCAACCTGCACAGTTAATTGGCATGAAAGCCCTCCATGCTTCTGAAGAATTTTCATAGCTGCCTGAGTGTAAGAAGGCTCGCGCTGCCGGGCAAAGAGTGACCTAGAATACTGAGCAACGTTGATTGATTCAGGTTTTCAGTTGATAAATCACAGATAGCTCTGCTCTAACATTGCTTCACACTTTATAGATCACAGATTCATTTACTTGGAGTTTTCCCGAAGGTGAGTGGCAGACCACAGGAAGTCAGAAGAGTATCTTCTCTTAGATTGCTGTATCACTGTGACTGGTATTAGAACTAATTGATTGCTGACACTCATTTCAAAGACATATCCAGGAATTCAGATGTTGACTGAATGCAGAAGGATTCTCACTTAGGCTCGCTTGAGGATGCCAGATCAATAATCAGCAGGTAAGGTACTGGTGCATGCCTGACCCAGGATCAATCCCTGGTACCCTGTATGATTCCCTGAGCCCCAGGAGTGATCCCTGAAAGCAGAGCTCAGGAACATGCTGTGAGCATGTTCTACCATCGGGGTAGAACACACACACACACACACACACATCAAACAAATAATTTACTTGAGAAATGTCAAATTTTCTCTTCTCAGGTGATCCAAAGTTTTACTGGAAAAGTCTCCTCTCCACCCAACCCAGAATAATTACTGCAAACTATTTCATTTTACGACGTTGAAAATTGGCCAAATGCCAAGTAAAAGATCTTTTTAGCTTGTTTTAAGGTGGTTTTAAATTTTGCAAATGGAACTAAATAGTTGATGTGTCTAGCCATTGCCTATAAATAAAGTAAAATTGAGGTTCAGTACAGAAACGTTAAATCCTCTAGGCAAGACCATTTTCTAACGACCCTCAGTTTGGCTAAACCCTTGACAGGCTTCACACCAGCACTGGGCACCTGCCTCTTCACTTTTCAGTGCAGTTAATTTAGAAAGCTTGTAATTGTCCCTTCTTTCTGTTCCTTGGAGAGGCAAATCTTGAAAGCTTCTTGCCAGTATTACAGCTCTGGCTCTTTCTCAGGCCTGGGAGACAAATGCCAGGAAAGATGGTCTTTTCCCAGATACCTACTTTAAAGTCTAGATCAGCCAAACTCCTGTCCATTTCTCTAAAAATGATTTTCCCTCTAAAATCCTTTTGGAATCATTTTATAGCCATCTGATACACTATCAATTTTTGCCTAACTGTTTGGCATTGAAAAATATGAAATAGAATTTAATCTTTGTATCTTTGTACATTGTTATCTATGTATGCATACAAATATAGGCAGCTATATATTTTTGGCTAAATGTTTTCCAAGCTGAACTGATTTATTAAAAATAAACTATATATTTCTACTTTATCATCTTGAGAATGTTGTGAAGACATAATAGTATGAAGATTTTCTGACTTTCACAATCGTTGAATTTTTTGCTTTAAAAGCCTTTACGTCATGAAAAAATAGAAGTAGGACAACAAAGTGGACGCAAATAGAGGCGCAGTTAGCTTTAAATGCACTGGCCTGGCCTTGCTTTCCCTGTCTTCTCAACTGGGCACCTTTTACTCCCAACTTTACATCCAACATTGCTTCCACAGTAAATATAAATGTGCAGTGATCTGGCACTCCCAGAAATGTCTATTTCTAACTATCCTTTCTGGATCCATCCTTTCATGCTACAGCAATGAACTCCAAGGCTCAGCTCAATATCACCATCTAGCACGTAGATGACATTGCCTCACTCTGGAGTAGTAATCAATTGCTGGTTTTCCTTTGTAAGGGGGACTGGGCTTGATTCACTTGGCTCCTGGTGACTATAGGAGGCTGGACCCTGGGCTGAAAGATGGACTCAGCACATGCTCACATGCAAAATCCGGGTTTGATCCCTGGCTCTACATGGTCCAATGAGCATCTCCGGGAGCAGTTCTGCTCAGGACACCTCCAAGTGTGGTTTCCTCCTTAAAAAGTAGTGCCTGACCTATGGAAATAATCCTCAATGCTCACTGAATGTAGGAATAAACAGAAACTGATGAGTATCTTTTCATTTAATCATATAACATTTTTGGGAAAAGCAAAGATAAGAGTCAGAGGGTATAGAGGCTGGCAAATCTTTGATGGTTTACGAAAAATCAACATTTAGAAAGAAGCAGAAGAAAATTGATGAAATGACCTTTAATATCACACTAGAATACTGCCACCTAGCACACAGAGATGGTTCCCTGTGGGCTAGTATACAAACCAAGAAAGATTTTTCACATTTAAGATGGTTATAAAAGCACCTCCATAAGGACCTTAAAAATAACCTCTCCCTTCTTTTGTGTTGTTTTTTGATGAACAAGGTCACAAACATTTGGAAGTGGTACCCACATAGTTTCCACACTTATTTATGTGTGCTGGAAAATTCATATTTTGTTATGGTGCCAAGGATTTCAAACAACAGAGAACTGCCGCTTGCATGTGTGGAAATCAGGGATCAGGCTTAGGGTGTTATGCCTGCAAAGCAGCTGCTGTACCACTGAGCTTTTCTGTACCTTGACAGTCTTAAATGTCCCTTTTACCTCATAAAGCCTAAGGCATCTGGCCCTTTAAGAACAACTTTGTTGACTGGAGAGAGCCTTTTTGATTTACCATTTACTATTGATTATGGCATTTTACAACTCCATAAACTCAGAAGCTAATGGATAGAAAATGGAAGATACAATGTATTGAGCTGAATCTTATTTTGTCATTCTCTTTTGTTCTCTGGTTATACAAAATCCCTATTTCCATATCCTCTTTAAGCCAAATTTATCATCCACACAATTCCCTTATTCATGAGTAAAAGAAAAATTGAAATATTTGCATGACAATGATGTTTTTCACCAGTCTCAAAGTTGGCTACTCAAAGTTGGACAAGCTGGAGGGCTGGTAGGGCCAAGCACTTCTAAGCTGGAGTAACACTGATCTCGAGGCAGGAGACTTTTCTCTGTTCATGGTCTTAGCTCTGATTTCCAATTTATCTCAAAAAGTTGGGAAGGAAAGGCAAAAGGGGTAATACACCCAATAATTTAGATTGAATGGTTAGTTGTGGGGTCTTATCCTGTGGCACTCTGGGGACTAGGTCACTTACTGGGGGTAGGAATGGGGTGGAGCACAGGGATTCAAGAATCCAACCCAGACTTTGCCTCTGCAACATTACAGCCCCAGTAATAATCTCAGTCATTTAGAATTGTTCTTTTGGCCACTATGGGTGGGGGAAGGTTAAATTTTTAGTATGCAATTTCCTTTTGCCAAGGATCCATTCCTGGGCTTCTCACCCGCAGACAAAGTGAAACATTTATTACTGGTGTATGGGGTTTCCAGCAACTGGCCTCCTTTTGCCCTCTGAAGCTTTCTCCTTTAAATTCCTTCTCAAGGAGAGTTTTCTCAACAGATTGTAAGAACCAATGAGTCAAGCAAATAGAAGATGCATCCTGAATCGGGAAGATGCTTCTATTTACTAAAAAAGGTCATTTTAGCGAAGAGAAGCAACTTCCCTTATCCAGGGAACCAGAATCCTGTAAACCACCTGAAAATCACTCTGGGAGAGGGCACTGGTATCTCCAGCCAAGTCATTGACATGGGCAGGATCATGCCAGCCCTGGAATCAGGTGCTTGGTAAATTAGAATTCCAGTCCTTGTTCTCCAGGAATTCGAAGTAATTATGTTCATTCAGGGACCAGGGACTTGTGAGACAGCACAGTGGGTTGCCGCTACTGTTTGGTTGTGCTAGGAGGGTATTTTCATCAGCACTCCGTCAATCACCATGACAGCTTACACTCTAATATACACCTAAAAGAGAAAATCTGGATCATCTAGTCATGCTGGAAAACTAGGAGCAAAACAACTGTCATATTGCTAAACACACACACACACACACACACACACACACACACACACACACACACAAAGCAACAGAACGGCTACAAAATAATTGGCACATTTCCCCTTCCAAAAAAAAAAATACCTAGATGCATGGGCCAGAGAGATTGCACAGGGGTTAAGGTTTTGCATACAGCAAACTTGGATCAATCTCCTGTACCACTTATGGTCTCCCAAGCAAAAACAGAAATTAACCCCTCAGCACTACTGGGCTTTGCCACCCAAAGTAGAAGGAAACCCTAAAATCTAGATTCCCATTTCTTTTACAATCAAGCTAGTAATTTTGTATATATTTTCCAAGCTCAAATTGTACATAAGAAATAGTGCTAGAAGTATTTGATTGTAACTGTGGACGGCAGGGGAGGAGGGCTTCAAGAATTTGGTGTCTGACTGGGTTGCTGACTCATCCTTGACAGCCACCCCACTCCAGTATGAACCCATGTGGCCTATGTCCTTACGTTTTTCATCGGGTACTGCCCATTTTTTCTTTAACTGAACTCTATTCAGGCTTTCCTGAACTATCAAATTCAGTGTCCACTTTGGGAACTTCCACATTAGTCTCATCATTGTCCATTCTTTGGGGGAACATACCCAAGGGTGCTCAGGAATTACTCTTAACTCTGTGCTTAGAATCACTCCTGGGTGGTGCTTGGGGAACCTTAGACAGATGCTGTGAATTCAACTGGGGCTGGCAATGTGCAAGGCAATTTCCTTAATCACTGTAATAGTTCTCTCTGGTCTTAATTATAGACTTTTAGCAAGAATCTTGTTTAGCTGGATTAGCTAGATTTCCCCCTGCTCTGATTCTGATAGTGTTAAATAGATAATCAGGTTCCTAACCATCACTCCTTCCTTCCCTCTCCCCATAAGATAGATGATCACCCTGGCTTGCATTAAGCAAGATTCAATTTAAAGTTAGTCAGCATCCACTCTTACCCTTGATGTTCTCAGCAATTTTCTTTTCCTTCCTTCCTTCCTTCCTTCCTTCCTTCCTTCCTTCCTTCCTTCCTTCCTTCCTTCCTTCCTTCCTTCCTTCCTTCCTTCCTTCCTTCCTTCCTTCCTTCCTTCCTTCCTTCCTTCCTTCCTTCCTTCCTTCCTTCCTTCCTTCCTTCCTTCCTTCCTTCCTTCCTTCCTTCCTTCCTTCCTTCCTTCCTTCCTTCCTTCCTTCCTTCTTGGTCACACCCGGCAATGCTCAGGGGGTTTCTCCTGGCTCTGCACTCAGGAATTACTCCTGGCCATGCTCGGGGACCATATGGGATGCCCGGGATCAAACCCGGGCTGGCATGGGCCTGCCACGTGTAAGGCAAAAGCCCTACCCACTGGACTATCGCTCTGGCCCCAATTTTCTATCCATTAACTCTCATCCTGCTACTTGGATATCAATTCTCACTTGATCATGCTTCGTTTGGAGTTAAGTCCTATCTGTCTCTCTGACTGTACGTCCCCTGTTCAGTGGTCCCAGTTGGAACAGTCTTAGGTGTCCTCTTGAGCAAGTGCCTTTCTTGAACTGGGCTTCTTGAACTTGTCTTCCTGGTTGCTGCAGGCAGTCAATGCAGGCAGACCCTAGACAAGACTAGCCAGGAGGAGATAGAATTCATTACATTAATATCTAACCAACATTTGTTCTTTTCTTCTAGGTCCAGGTCACAATGAAATGGATTTAAAGGAAAACCCATTGCTTTCAGCAGATTACTCAGAATCTCGTGAAGTCTGGCATAATAGGAAATGCCTGTTTAGAAGTTACCATGACTGAACAAAGAAGGCGAAGCTTTAGCCCCAGCATCTTTTTTTTTTTCCACCTGGGTCCCACCTGGCAATGCTCAGGGGTTACTCCTGACTCTGCACCAGGAATTACTCCTGGCAGTGCTCAGGGGACCATATGGGATGCCAGGGATCGAACCCAGGTTGACCACATGCAGGCAAATGCCCTACCCTCTGTGCTATCGCTCTTCCCCCCCGACTGCAAGCGCCCCCCCCCCGCAGCATCCTTCTAAGATGTATCTCCCTCTTTGCACTCATTGCAAATTCCTAAAATACAGTGGTAGATGAGTGTTTGTTTTGGATTAAGATTGTAGGAGACAATGAGGACCTATTAGCAAGCATTTGTTGGGTGCATAGTTGAAATCTACCCTTTGCCTTTGGTGAATAATTTAATAAAAATTTCTGGCTGTGAGTGAGAAAGAATGAGAATAAGAGCTCTGCTCCTGTCCCCACCCCTCTTCCTTCCCTATTTCCGTTGATTAGAAGGAAGACTTTGATAAGTTGCACAGAGGCTTCAGTGCTATAAATAGGAGTCCTTACATATTAGGTGTAACCATTTTGATTGGTATAGAAAAGTCATAAAAGTTTGTTGCTTATTTTAACTTTTCTAAATTTCTTATTTGGTTTTGTAATTCTGCAGTTCTCTGCCTCTGGTTCAGGCATTCCCCATGTCGTAGACAACTCTCCCCATCCATTTATTGGCAGACCACTATCATTCATTCATTCCTGGGAATTTTCACTGTCTTAATCCTTCAGATTTTTCTCAAAGCCAGTAAGAAATAGAAGAAGGAAATGTTCTTGGTCTTTCCCTCTCTATGGCACTATTAAATATACAAGTGGGGAGCTGGGGTGACAACTTACAATAGTCCGGCTATCACAGGGATTGCTTCTTCCCAAGCACTGTTGTAATTTCTGAGATGCAGAAATTGGGCCAGCACACTGCCCCACAGTACACTAGGCAGTCTGGAGTCACCTCTTGGCCCTCAGCATAACTTTGGCTCCAGTAAGAGCGGAAACTTCATTTCATGGTGGCTGCCATCTGGCTTCATAGAGGGAGAGCTGGCTAGCAGAGCTTGTAGCAGGAAATTAGTGGAAATCATTTCAGCTCTAACTCCACATGAAATAATCTTCTCCTGGTACTTTGTTTATCCCACTGGGCTCCTATGCAGTTGATATATTAATAATATTATATGAGAATGTAACTATTAGTATATGTTCATATAGCAAATGTTATGTTAGTGAATCCTCAGAATCCCACATGGAGATTAGTATTGCGGTTGGCACACAAGAAGTCCCTATGATGTTCTGCTTTTCCTTTCCACTGCACCAGGCTCCTTTGACTCTATTGGCACTGCACTACTAGCTGCCTGTTCATCTCTCTCTCTCTCTCTCTCTCTCTCTCTCTCTCTCTCTCTCAACTCTTTACTTCACCCTGAGTGCCTGTAACTTTTGGGAAGACAGCCAAGAGTTAGGTGATATCACCACAAAGTTCACTTAGCAAGTTCTCTCTTTTATTTTCAATTAATTAAAGAGTATGGTCACCTGGTCCTCACTAGCAGGGGCTCCAAAATTCCTTTCAGTTCTAAGTAGTTTTCAGAGGAAGTGGCAATTTCTTACTACCACTTAGGAGGTCTCTGATTTTCCAGGGATCCAGAGGGCTTTCTCTGTTGACCCTGTTCAGAGGTAAACACTCCCAGGCTCAGTGCCTGAGGGCGCTCAGTCTTTTTAATGATCCTGTTTACTAAGGCAGGAGGCAATTTTCTTATAGTTCTTCTCAAAGATAAGTGTGCAGTGGAGCGGTTTTTGTTTTTGTTTTGCCCAAGGCCTCCTCTGCCTTCATTGTGAGTCCTCAGAAAGCCAGAGCGGATGTTAAAGATTCACTTCACTAATTCATAGTCAATTAGAAGGCTTTGTTTTGGACTTCACCTGGAGGTGGTTGTTGGCTATAAATTTAGTCTCATTCCTGGTCCCCCCACACTCCAGGGAGTTAAACAGCTTCCTTCTGTTGAGAGCAGAAATTTGAAACTAACCTAATTTGGGTATGGCTGGCCTCAATAGTATATATACTATACCTTATTACAAGAACAAACTTTTGCTTTCCTTTATTACGTAGCCTTGGGCTAAGCCCCAATATATTTTTTCACACTTAACTCTTCCTTGTTTTAACCTGTACTTGGAAGTTGATCTAGAGTGAATTTATCAACCAGAGCCGTCTAGTGCCTGTCAGAGCCAAGAAATTCGAAGGGAGCCGTAAGTGAAAATCACACAAATGACCTTGGCATGATATCAGGGGGCCAACAGGTAGGACTGGACTCGCCAATGGAAGGGGGCCGTGATTAGAAAAGGCTGTGAAATACTGGTGAAGATTGTATATGTTGGGGGAACATTATTTTTTTTTAAAGATGGTTAAAGTGGCTTTTCCCCCAAGTATGAAGTTGGTCCATTTAATCCTAAATTGTAAATTGAGGAGCTGATTCCAATCATTAACTGACTGGAATGTTGCTTTTTGAACTTCTTTTGGTACTGGAATCTAGGGGCCTCATACATACAAAAAACCTGAGCTCCACCACTGATTTTCATCCCTGGCCTTTAGCAGATTTTTAGCTAAGAATCCCCTAGGATGTTGCGGGTCACTGAGAAAATGCTTTGACTTCTAGACAAATGTAAATTAGTTTGGCTGTGAATTATTTAAGGAAAAATATCTTTTATTCACAGCAAAAGTTTGAACAACATTAAAATGGGAAAGAAGAACTCAGGCTGTGAAGGAAGAGGTATGTTTATTTGGATTTTTTTTCTTTCTGTTTTGGGGTTTCACCTGATGGTGTTCAGGGGTTACTCCTGGTGGTGATCAGGAGATTATGTGGTGTCAGATATTAAACATGAGCCTTCTGCATGCAAAGCATGTATTCCATCCTGTTGGGTTCTCTAATCCTTATTTTTTTTTATGTAGAAATAATTAACACATGCCTGTCTTAGGCAACTTTTTTTGTTGTTGTTAAGGCAAGCCACAGTTAAGCTGATTTTTTTAAAGTGTGATTTTAATTTTTGTGATCAAAACTGAACTGCATACTTAAATAAGCAAACAGTGACAAAGAATATTCACTGTCTTTGCTTGGATTCTTTACCTGGGTCAGTGTTGAGAGAATAGCTGTCTGTTTCTAACTCAAGTTGTTGGCTGTAGTAGAACGTAAAGTCCTCCAAGATCCCATTTATATCTTGTGTGAGATTATATGATACCAACTTAGTTAACTTCATTTTGCTGTTCATGATCATTCTCCCATTTCTGAAACTCAGTATTTCAAGTTAGTTAAATCCCATAAGATTGGACTGTAGATATGGAACTAGCTGCAGAAATAAACTGTATTTACTCTTAATTGTGTTCTATAGCTGTTCTATTTATTCTCACTTTTAACTGAGGTATAAGTTACAGTTCCTTTTTTAATTATTTTTGTTCTAAAGAATAAAGTTGGCATGAAATCAGACTCTAATATTTTAAAGATTTTTTCAGTGATTATGTCTTCTTCCACCTTTCTATGTATGTTTTGAGAAGGATGGGCAGTGATCTTTATGATGATTTGTGAAGCAGAGGATTTTAAAAAAACATCAAAACTACTGTTAGTCCAGACTTGAGATCCAACCCAATGAATTATGCAATGAACCAGTTGCGATGCAAAAGCAAAGCAGTTTTATTGCAAGCTATAGCTGGGGTCCAAGTCCTGAATGACTGTCACAGCGGCATCTAAGGGTCAAGACTCTGATACAGAAAATCTCATAGTTTATATAGTGTTAGCTACATATCTTTTATTACTTTGTGGTTACATAATTTACTTTAGTTGGCACAGTTTTAGCTAGTGAGGCACAATGTGACTAGTCAGTTTCCCCTTATGTGGCTCAATGTAGCCTTGTATTTGGGGGGGAATTATTTTGCTGGCAATTTAGCTGTCATTTACTTAGTTAGGTCTTTGGAGTCTGACCCTTCTGGAAAGTTGAAACTTATTTTATTCTGGGAAGCAGAAACTTAGACCTATTGTTGTTTCAGAAGCCTGTCATGGCAATTTTAGTTGTCTCTTTACACTACCAGCAAAACAGGATTACTAACTTTTTTTAAAAAAGAAATCAGAATACATAAAAACATATTCCAAAGTATTTCAGCAGGCCAACTTGTGTAAGTAGAATATCTATTTGGAACCAAAGATTTGTGATAACCAACTGAAATAAGAAACAGATTAAACGTCAGTTCATCTGTATATGTATGCACATTGTTTCATAGACAAAGCAATGCACTGCCATGGAAATAGAATTGGTAGTCAGAAGACTTGGGTGTTAGCCCAGAAACTGGAATTTTCCTTGGCCAGCTCTTTGATAATCATGCACCACTTACCTGCTTTATTACCCTCTTGTGGCCTTACCTGACTTGAGAGGGAGAAGAAAACATGGTTTCCTAAGAACCTTTCCCCAAACTCATTTAATCACTTCAAAAGCAGATCCCAGAGCAATGTGCCTCAGGTTCCCTCATCTAGATTAGTCTTGAGTTCATTTTTCATTAATGTTTGCTTGATTCTTGGTGCTCAGAATGAGCTACTCACTCACACTTGAATCTTAAACCCAGAGTGCACATAGAAGCAAATCATCATCTGAGATTTGAACAAAACCTGCTTTTCCTTTCACCCTTCCCCCAGTCGACCAGAATTTTGTTTCTAACTGAACCCTTCCCCCCTTACTCTGGTATATGGCCCTCACCAGCTGTTTATGAAAATATAAAGAAATTTTACTCAAATGTGACATTCTCTTTCAAACTATTCTTTATCGATTTTTCTTGCTTATATTGAATTCATTCTTTGAGTCTTAGCTTTTGTGTTTTTTCCCCTCTGAAATTGCCTGTTTTTAGCCTATATCAAGCAGCTATTTGTTTCATAAATGCATTTTGTTCTTCTCTCCAAAAAAGAGGCTATCTTGCTAGAGTCCACAGCTGGACTAGAGGGTGTGGCTGAGTTGTTGATTCCAACGGAAAGAATGTGAGTGGAAGAATTGTGTGTTGCCAGTTCCCACCAACAGAATACGAGGGGAGGAGATCTTTCAACTTTGATGTCACTTTCTTAGGAAAGCTCTTGCTCTGGGCTTCCTCTCTTTATCATGAGCAGAAATAGATTTTCCAGTGACTGAAATTTGTGTGAATAGGGAAATACCCTAGGTTTTGTAGTTGTAATGTAGAAAGAATGTGGGTCTCTAGATGAAACAGTAGAACTGTCTAACTTACCAAGTGGGAAATAAGTGTGACATTGAAGAGTTACTATTGTTGATCTCTTCATTATGAAATCACAACATACAACTTAGTGACAAAATGTGACTTAGGTGCATTGGAACTCTGTTGTCTTGGATTGTCTCAGTATCCTTGCATACTGGAATTGTAGCATAAAGTCTACTTTAAAACAAAGTCTTCCAGCCCACAGAATGGGAAAGAATGTTTTACCCAATATCTATCTGATAAGGGCTTAATATCAAAGATATACAAGGTACTGGTAGAACTTTTCAAGAAAAACTATCCAACCCCATTAAGAAATGGGGGAGAAGGAATTAACAGAAATTTCCTCAAAGAAGAAATTTGAATGGCCAAGCATATGAAAAAGTGCTCTTCATCTTTAATCATAAAGGGAGATGCAAATCAAAACAACAATGAGATATTATCTCACACCACAGAGACTGGCACACATCCAAAAGAACAAGAACAAGCAGTGCTGGTGTGGATGTGGGGAGAAAGGTACTCTTGTCCACTGTTGTTGGGAATGTTACTGGTCCACCCCTTTTGGAAAAAAAATATGGACATTCCTCCAAAAACTAGACATTGAGCTCCCATTTGAACCAGCAATACTACTCCTAAGAATATACCCTGGCAGGCCAAAAACACATAGTAGAAACACCATCTGTATTTCTGTATTCATCGCAGTGCTATTCACAATAACCAGAATCTGAAAAATACCTGAGGGCCCGAGAACAGAAGACTGGCTAAAGAAACTATGGTACATCTACACAATGGAATACTATGTGGCTATCAGGAAAAATGAAGTTATGAAATTTGCCTACAAATGGATGAACAAGGAGATCTTAATGCTTAGTGAAATAAGTCAGAAGGAAAAGGACATAGAGAATGATTGCATTCATCTGTGGGATATAAATATATGCCAGTGTTCTACTAATTGTTGGAAAAGATAACAGCAGACTAGAACTGAGCATTTAATGTAGGCAGAGGGATATACATGATAACTCCTAAATGTATTATGGCAAGCCACAATGAGTAAGAGAAGGGAGAGAGAGAGGGAGGAAGAAAGAGAGAGAGAAGAGGAAGAATGCTTGCTGTAGACGCAGACTGGGGGGAGGGAGGAGGAATTTGGGGATATTGGTGGTAGGAAATGTGCACTGGTGAAGGGAGGGTGCTGCAACATTGTATGACTGAAACCCAATCATGAACAGCTTTGTAAATCTTTATCTCATGGTGTTTAATAAAAAAAATTAAAAAGAAAAGAAAACAAAGTTTCTTGGGGCTGGAGAGATAGCAGAGTGGGGTGGGACTTGCCTTGCATGGCAGACCTGCATTTGTTCTCTAGCATCTTATATGGTCCACTGAGCATCATCAGGAGTGATTCCTGAGTTCAGAGCTAGGAGTAACCTCTGAGTGTTGATACGTGTGGCCCCCAAAAATAATAAAACAAAGCCTTCTTTAAAGTTTGCTTAAAAATAAACTTTTGATGAGATTTTTACTTCCATAATCAATCTTATATAACTTGTATCACTATCACTTATCTCACTTGTCTTCCTGTTGTTCATCGATTTGCTTGAGCAGGCACCAGTAACATCTCCATACATCCTGTCACATGCTAATGTAGCCAAAGGGCATCTGCTAACTACAGGAACATAAAGACCCTCAAATTATTCCATCAGGTCATGGAAATGAGGTCTATTGTTGATTCTGGTATTTGGCATATCAAATATGACATGGGTAGCTTGCCAGGCTCTGCCGTGGAGTGGGATACTCTTGTAGTCGCCTCTTATCTCATACATTTATTGATGAACCATGTGCACAAAGCAGCTGTGTGAGCTGGGCTTCTGATAAGCTCTTCTGCTGGGTGGAGCTCTAACGAGTGGGGAGTCCGTATTTGGAAAATGGCGGCACTTATGATGTGGGGGGGTTCCTTTGGCTTCTTGCGAGGCTCTGCTGGGACAGCGGGCCAGGCCTAGAACCCACCTCCCCTCCCAGGTGCCTCATGATCAACTGGGCACAGGGGGAGAGCAGGTAGCATCTCTGCCCGCTGTATGTGAGTCTCTGGATCAGGCATACCTGGCTGGGCTTGAAAAAGACTGCTGTAGGGTGGGACTCTGAGCAGTCGGGCTTGTGATCAGTTCTTCTGCTGGGTGGAGCACTGATGAGCTGGGGAGTCTGGATCAATAATCAATCTTATATAACACCTACAAATATTTTCTATTTTCAGAAATTCAGCCATCTTTGTGATATGCTTTGTGTCCTTAACATTAGTTGACCTTAAGTCGAGGTATCATATTCATCGGTATTTCTTATTGCTTATATTTCTTTGAGACATAGAACAACAAAATAAATCTGTGCCTATGGGGGGAATCTATCATACAATGTAAGCCTTTTTTTTTCTTTTTTGGATCACACCCAAGATGCTCAGCAGTTATGCCTGGCTTTGAACTCAGGAATTACTCTTGGTGGGTCTTGGAGAACATATGGGATACAGGGGATTGAACTTAGGTCGGCTCTGTGCAAGTAAAACAACCTACCCTCTGTGCTATTGCTCTTTAAATGCATAAAGAATATAAGCCTACAATATAAGCCTTTTAAGTAATCTCACTTTCTTAGGTTTCAGAGATTACAAGCCTTTAAGGTTGTATTTTGTTTTTAAAACTTAAGAGCAATTAAAAAAGGATTCATTTCACATGGGCTCTAGCCTTTTCCAGTGCTCACGATTTTATTGAGCCATTTTAGTTTTGAATCAAATGTCTGGGAAACAATTTGTGGCATGTTATAAAAAATTTCCTTATATTGTTTTAAAATTCCTTGTTCAGTGCTTGGGTGACTATGAGCTATTCCAAGAAGAGCAAAGTTAGTAGGAAATAAAAATTTCCCCCCCTCTTTTATTTTAATACAGGGGATCAAACTCAAGGCCTCACATATGTGAAGCTTGTGCTTAACCACTGAACCTCATTCTTTTTTTTTTTTTTCAGATCTTCTGCCTTTTTTTTTTTTTATTTTTCCATCTGCAATTGCCTTTTTATTTTTATTTTTTTTTTTTAAGTATTTTTATTATACCACCGTGAGATATACAAATAAAAAAGATATACAATTAAAAAGTTCATGTTTGGGTTTTGGTCATACAGTGTTTCAGCACCCGGTCCCTCCACCAGTGCCCATCTCCCACCACCAACATCCCCGGTTCCCTCCCCCTTCCCCAGCCCTGCTCCATGGCAGGTTCTTTATTTCTTTCCCTTTCTCTCTCTTTCTCTTTTCCTTCCCTTCCAGACTATGGATTACAGAACATACATTAAAAAGGTTGTCATTTGTATCCTTTTGCCTCTATTTAATGCTCAGTTCTAGGTTGGCATTAGTACCCTCGACTATTGTTAGCCCCCTGTTCCATTTTCTGTCTTACCTAAACTCTGACTCCCACACGTTTGTGATAATCTCCACCTTTGACAAGACCTCCTGATATATGTTTCACTTGACCTTGGATATTGGTATCATAATATGTACATATATATTTATGCCATGCAAATAAATGCAGTCATTCTGTATCTGTCTCTCTCCTTCTTGGCTAATTTCACTCAACATAATCTTCTCCATGTCCATCCATTTATAGGCAAATTTTATAACTTCATTTTTCCTAACAGCTGCATAGTATTCCATTGTGTAGATGTACCAAAGCTTCTTTATCCAGTCATCGATTTTCGGGCACTCTGGTTGCTTCCAGATTCTGGCTATTGTGAATAATGCTGCTATGAACATAAAAGTAGGGATGGTGTTTCCGCTGCGTATTTTTGGTTTCCCAGAGTAGATTCCCAGGAGTGGTATGGCTGGGTCAAATGGGAGTTCAATTTCTAGTCTTTGGAGGAAAGTCCATATTGTTTTCCAGAAAGGCTGTACCAGCCGGCATTCCCACCAACAATGGATGAGTGTCCCCCTTTTCCCCACATCCACGCCAGCACTTGTTGTTCTTGCTCTTTTGAATATGTGCCAGTCTCTGTGGTGTAAAGTGGTATCTCATTGTTGTTTTGATTTGCATCTCTCTGATGATTAGTGATGATGAGCATTTTTTCATATGTTTTTTGGCCATTCAATTTCTTCCTTGCTGAAGTTTCTGTTCATTTCTTGTCCCCATTTTTTGATGGGGTTGTTTGTTTTCTTCTTTGTAAAAGTTCTACCAGTGCCTGATATATCCTGGATATTAACCCCTTATCAGATGGGTATTGGGTGAATATTCTTTCCCATTCTGTGGACTGCTTTTGTATCTTAGTCACTGTTTCTTTTGAGGTGCAGAAGCTTTTCAGTTTCATGTAGTCCCATATGTTTATCTTTTCTTCTAGTTGCTTTTGTTAGTGATGTTTCACCTTTGAAGATGCCTTTAGCTTCAATGTCGTGGAGGGTTTTTTCCTATATTTTCTTCAATGTACTTTATGGATTCAAGTCTGATATTGAGATCTTTAGTCCATTTTGATCTGATTTTTGTGCATGGTGTTAGACACAGGTCCAAATTCATTTTTTTTACACGTTGCTGCCCAGTTTTCCCAACACCACTTGTTGAAGAGGCTTTCCTTACTCCATTTTAGACTCATTGCACCTTTATCAAAAGATTAAATGATCATGTGTTTGAGGTTGGGTGTCAGGATACTCTATTCTATTCCATAGGTCCACAGGTCTGTTTTTTATTCCAATACCATGCTGTTTTAATTACTACTGCTTTGTAGTACAGTTTGAAGTTGGGAAAGGTGATGCCTCCCATCTTCTTTTTCCCGAGGATTGCTTTAGCTATCCTTGGGGGTTATTGAACCTCATTCTTAACTTTGGATAATCTATCCTAGAAAAGCTCTTAGGCTTAAACTAGTTCCAGTAGCCCTATGTGTTCACCACAGAACTCCCTGGCCTTTAAGATATGAATTCATCTCAACTGTCTAGCTGAATGCCTTTAACCAAGCTGCCTCTGAGGCTTGTCTCTCCTCACCTACTTTGCTTAAGACATCCGATGATTTCATTATAAAGAAACAATAAAAAGGGAAAGAAGAGATAGAGGCTTGTACAAGGTGTACACTCAGCAGCTGTGTGAATTGTTGCTCCAGAACTTGATATTCTAGAGATAAATTTTAGCTTTATCTTGGATAAGTTGTTGGACAAGGGCTTGTTAGTCATATGCAGGCTGAAGAACACCACCAGCTCTCCACCCTTGGCAGCAGTCATCATAGCACTAGTGGTGATGTACTGCAAAGCAGGCACAGAAGAGCTATTCTTCAAGAAATCAACTGGAGTGGAAGTGGGTTCACTGAGAGCTATTGTCTGAGAGGAGGCAGTACTGGGAGATAGGTCCATTCTATCTGCATCCTGCTCACCCAAACTTAACCCACTGTCCTCTGAATATGGCATGTGTGAAGTTTTCAGAACTGATTGGCTGATGGTAGAATAGTCATCTCGAGGGATAGTTAGCTAGAGGATTAGTGATTAGTACTGTCTGGTCAGTGCATATCGTGTCTGTGGTGTTTGAATAGTTAAAGGGAGACGCCCAAGCCAAAGAAGGAAGTCGATAAAGTAGAAAAGAAAATTTATAGCTAGAATCATTTTTCCACATCAGTTTTCTTCTGTTTGTTGTTGTTGTTGTTTATGGGCCACACTGGCAGCAATCTAGGGCTACTCTCCTGGTGTGGTGCTCAGCACTCCTGGAAGTGCTGGGAGACACCCGTAGAGCTGTGAATTGAATCCAGGGCTCCTGCATGCTAAACAAGTGCACCAGCCTATTGAGTCACATCTGCAGCTCACATATATATTTTCAAATGTACTATTTAAATACATAAAGAATTAGTAAACAGAGAGTGTGTAGCCCTAGGGAGATGATGATGATGATGGTGACTCCTGTTTCATTCAGTTCAATAATTTGGGATATGTGAAACCAAAAGAGCATCCATGTTGCCTAGAGTTTCTGGAATCACTGCCAGTTGGTCATAGCACATTTAGGGACCAGGTAGTAAAAAATGATTAGATCACCAGATAATGTTAAACACATGTGGCAATGGCATAGATTTGATTCTATCCCTTGTGAAGATCTTATCAAATTAGCTAAGCAATATGACCACAAATTTTAATTTATTTTGGATTATGCAAATCCAAATCTATTTACATAAAGATTCTTTTGTTTCAGGTATTGAATTTTATAGTTTATCCAATTATAATTTAAATTATACTTTTGAAATTGGATAATCTGATAAATTATATGCAAATTTGCACAATTATATTATGAATATAGGTAAAGTGAAATTTAAACATCATGTTGACTATATAAATTGCTAACTATCTGGTGATATCTAAAGGTTTACAGCCAGTTATTTCTACCACCACTTTGCATTGCTTTCTGGGATAAGTATACATTGAATTACTGAAGTTCACTTCCTTGTTGGCACAAAATTAAAATCAATAAGTGTCTATGAACTAATAAATTGGTTATATAAAATTTTTTAGATTGGTGGATTAAAAAATTCCAATAAATCTGTATCCAGAGCTGCTGACAATATTTAAGGCATTAGGTAAATAAAAAAAAACTGGGAGGTTTTTGTGATTACTTCAGTGGCGTTTTGGCAAATATGTGGGAAAGCTGCGTTGAAATCCAAATGCTAAGCATGATGAATGGACTGTCTGGAGGCAGATAGAATCTTTGGACGCTCAGTAAGCTAATTTACTAGAGTGCAATCAACCCAAACGGAGACTCCAAGTGATAAACAGCTCTGAAAGGGTGGAATCATATTAGTTTTATTAGTTTCTTAAAATAAAACTTGACTCTTGGTGAATTTTGTCCAGATTTCAGAGTAGTGCTCTCTTTTTCCCTCACTTGGGGAGAATGCCTAAGTGTGTCTCTCCACAATTTATACAACCATGAGAAATGATGTTTTCTAATATTCCAAATCTCTCTGGATAGACAGTTATTTTTCTACCCAAATCGCCATGTTGATATACTGAATATCTGAATCCTCCCAGATTCATTCTTATATTAAAGCCTGCATCATGAATTTAATGGGACTCCTAAGTAGTGGTTAGAAGTGGGGTCTTTTGGTATGGGAATTAGTCTAGTGCATGGAGCTTTTGTGAATGGGATTAGTGCCTTTGTAAGAATAGATAAGAGATAGATGACTTTTCTGCCACCTGAAGGTATAGTAAGAAATCTAGATACTGGAAGCCATAATGATAGTCTTTGCCAGTAGCTGAATCCACCGGCATCTTCCTGGTTTTTTAGACTGTGATTAAATAAATATTTGTTGTTCAAAGCAGCT
>JAJIBD010005048.1:0-157027 GCA_021461705.1 Cryptotis parvus | reverse complement strand
GCAAGGCAAATGCCCTACCCGCTGGGCTATCGCTCCGCCCCGATAGGCCCTACATTTTTATTTCTTAAATCAAGCAAAAATTGGGAGCCAGAATGATAGCACAGCCCATAGATGTTTGCCTTGCATGCAGTCAATCTGGGTCCAATCCCAGCATCCTATATGGTCACCTGAGCACCAAGAGCAATCCCTGAACAAAAAGTGAAAAATTTTCAAAACCAATTTGGATCTGTCTTAGCAAACAAATCTTAATTTAGTCTCTTTTACTTAAGAATACTGATTTTTTTTACTTAAAAAGGATTGGGCAGAAAATTCAAAGGACAGGTACACACCTTGCTGTGGAGGCCTTGAACTTGATCCTTATCCCCATGTGGCCCTGAGAGCACCTCTGAGAATAGCCTGGGTGGTCCCCAATTCAAACCCAAGCAGCACTGACCTACCAGACTTCACAACCAGGCAAAGTACTGTCAAATAATGGCCTTCAGTTACCCTGGGCACTGCCTCCTCTTCCCCTTCAAAGAAAAAAGATGAGCAGCACTATTCACAATAGCCAGAATCTGGAAACAACCTAAGCGCCTGAGAACAGACAACTGGATACAGAAACTGTGGTACATCTACACAATGGAATACTATGCAACTGTTAGGAAAAGTAAAGTCATGAAATTTACCTATAAGTGAATGGACATGGAGAGTATCATGCTGAGTGAAATAAGTCAGGAGAAAGGCAGATATAGAATAACTGCATTTATTCATGAATATAAAAAATAGTATGAGACTAATATCCAAGGCTAGGAAAACAGGGGCCAGTAGAACTTGTCAATGGTTAGAATCTACCACAAGTATGTGGAGAATGGAGGTTAGGTAAGATAGAGAAGGGACCAGTTTGACAATAATAGTTGGAAATAGTAATGCTAGACTAGAACTGAGTATTGAAAGTAGGTAAATGGATATACATGTCAGTATTGCAAACTGCAATGCTCAAGAGGAGACAGAGAGAGAGGAAGAGAGAGAGGAAGAAAGAGGAAGAGAGAAAGGGAGAGAGAGGGAGAGAGGGAAAAAGAGAGGGAGAGAGGGAGAGAGAGAGGGAGAGAGAGGGAGGAGAGAGGGAGGGAGAGAGAGAGGAAGAGAGAGAAAGAGAGAAAAAGAGAGGAGAGGGAGAGAGAGAGGAAAAATGCCTTCCATAGAGGCAGGTTGTACGGAGGGAGGGGAAACTGGGACATTGGTGTTATAAAACATTCACTGGTGGAGAACGGGTGTTGGAGCATTTCATGACTGAAACCCAATCATGAACAGCTTTGTAATGGTTTATCTCATGGCGAGTCAATTAAAAAAATGAAAAGATGAATTTTGTGGTTTTCTTAATAAGGTTATGGAAGTCCTTTGTTGGTGTGGCTTGGGGAAAGTGGGAGGAGCCCGGGCAGTGCTTACATAGTAGAGGTCAGCACAAAGTGCCAGCAACTGAGTCCAGGGCTTCTGCAGGCAAAGCACCAGCCCTTTGAGCCGTCGCCCCTAAACATTATATCCTCGACCTCAATCTTTTCCAGCTCTGTGTTGTTGACTCAGGAAGATTTTACTGGGACTCATAGTTCAGTTTGCACAGAGGTAGGCACATGCTTTCTCTGTGAGTGACCCTATGTGAGCCCCTAGTCCATGGTCCCCCAGGACCACTGAGGTGCTCCTGGAGGTGAGGGCCTGGAGGCCCCTTGGCTGCTGAGTGTGACCTTGGAGGGACCTGCGGCACTGCTGGGTAGCCCAGGAGACCCCCGGCACCACAGGGTGTCTGAGCTATACCCTCAGCCCCTTAGGACTCCTGACATTCCTGAGCACCACTTGGGAAGCCTTGTACTAAGTAACTACTACAGATCAAATACTATACAGGTGCTTCCGTCCTATTCTTTTAATTGTAAAATAAGTTAGATGAGTTGTTTTCTAAAGGCTATTCTATATTTGTGTCTTTTAAAAAATCTTTTATAGTTTCGTCTCGACCTGAAAAAGCAGCACGTGAAACAGTTGATTTGGATGATCACTCAGAAGATCCTTAAGCAAAAGGTAATTTACTTTTATAGTTTTGAAAGTTCATCCTATTCCAGGACCAGGGTGATAGTATAGAAGGCAGAAATTAGCCTTGCACAGGACCAACCTGGGTTCAATATCTGGCACCCTAGTCTCTCCTGAGGACCACCAGAGTGATTCTCGAGCTAGGAGTAAGCCCTGAGCACCATCGGGTGAGGCCTACCAGAAAACAAACAGACAAACCAGCAAAATATTCATCCTATTTTTCTAATCATTGAGCTCTGTTGTCTGTATTCCAATAGGCGAGAGAGTTTATTGGGGTCTGTGATTAGCCCTTAGCGTCTCCGAAATACCTCTAGGCCAGACTGATTCAGACCACTCAGCAAGTCGGCAGAATGCGAGGCTCTGACTCCGCCCTGCTATCAACTTCACTCGTCAAATGAGAAAAAGACACAGACAAAGGGAAACAATCTGATGTTTGTGTACTAGAGGACAAATTCCGTTTCTTCTGTGAGACATGGTATAAAAACATGGCTGTAATTTTGTGTACAGTTTGATTTTTCTGATGAGAATCACAATCTCTTCATGGAAAAAAAATTATCTGATTGTGGTGTACTTTTCACTTGGTTTGGAACAACCGTGCACAACTGCTGGAGCTTTAACCCCTGCCCTTTGGTGACATTCTGAAATGAGGTTATGAGTGAGTCTCACTGGAAACTGTGAGGCAGAAGTTCTTAGCCTTTGGCCTCTTCCCCTTTTCTGAATATTCCATAGCCTTTATAGCATGGCTCAGTCATTTATGATCTGCTCTTTCTGAACGTGGAAGGGGTCAACTTTGGAAGCCTCCATTGGAATGGTTGAACCCTTGGAGTTTTCGCTGTTCTTCCTCTCTCAAACCTATTCCATCTTCCCGCTTGCCAAGATTTTGCTAGGGGTACTTCACCCCAGCCAGGGAAGAGCCCATCACTATCACTATCACTATCACTATCTTCCCGTTAATCATCTATTTGCTAGAGCGGCACCAGTAATATCTCCATATGTCCTGTCTCATGCTAGGAGAACCCAAAGGCATCTGCTTGCTCCAGGAACATAAAGAGCTCCGAACCATTATATTAGGTTATGGGAATGACCTAATATAAATGTTACTGGTATTTGGCATATCAAATACTACACAAGCAGCTTGTCAGGCTTGCTGCGCTGGTGGTATACTGTTGTAGCCACCTCTAAATAAAGCATTTATTGATGAACCGAGCCGGGCTGTGATAGTTTGGTCTGCTGGGTGGAGTTGTGATGAGAGGGGAAGTCCGGATGAGAAAAATGGCGGACCCCATGGAGTAAGGGGGGGGTCGCCTGGCTTGTTGTGAGGCTCTGCTGGGGTGGCAGGCCAGGACTAGAACCCGCCATGCCTCCTGGGCGCCTCATGAGTGGCTGGGCACAGGGAGAGCAAGTAGCAGCTCTGCCCCATGTCTGAAAGTCTCTGGTTCAGCATACCCATAGGCAAGCCTAAACTTGGGTTCCTTGCTGACAGAGTTCTGTAATAATAATAATTTTTTATGGTCTCCTGAGCACCGCCAGGAGTAATTCCTGAGTGCAGAGCCAGGAATAACCCCCTGAGCATCGCCTGGTGTGACCTAAAAAAGGAAATAATAATAATAACAACAACAATAATATTTTTTTAAAAAAACTGTTCCTCTCTCTGCCGACCGTATCATTTCATCCCGTTTATGAAGCTGGCACCTTTACATTGACCAGAAGCTGACCTGCAAAGCAGTTTTCTCCTAGTAAAGGATATGGCAAATACTTTCACCTTTAATGGTCTGCTCAAACTGTGTATTCTATATACTATAAATTTAGGCAGAGTTTATAGACATGCAATAATAAAGTACATATAAGAGGGCCAGAGAGATAGCACAGTGGGCAGGGCATTTGCCTTGCACGTGGCCAATCTGGGTTTGATCCCCAGCATCACATAGGGTTCTCTGAGTCCCACCAGGAGTGGTTCCTGAATGCAGAATCAGGAGTAACCACTGAGCATCACTGTGTGGCCCCCCCAAAGAAAGCAAAAACAATACATAAGAGAAGAACACACATATCTCCAAATAGTTAATCATATTATCCTTCCCCAATCAAAGCCCAAAGAGGTACCCATATTATTGCCTTTATTTCACCCCCTGCTTTTTCTATCTCCCCACTCACCCCTACACACACACACACACACACACACACACACACACACACACACCAGTATGCAATGATGCAATGGTCTTGCTAGGTTAAAAGGCTATGGCAGAGGGTTTGGGGGGGTAACTAAAGGACTAACTTTGAGGGATGGGCAGGAAGAATGGAACTAACTAAGTTGAAATTGCCTCATAAATATCCCATTGAACTTGTGTTCATTTTTCAGGAGTGTATTTCCACCACAGATGATTGATCTTAGTACCAAAGAAAAGAAATCTATCAAAACTGATCAACTATGTCAATGTCCAGCTAAAGAGAAAAACCCGCCGGCCTTGTGCTTGGACGATGAGCTGCGAAAACCCAGCTGCAAGATAATCCTTGCAGTTTCAGCACCGTCAGTCACCTCCACGGTAAGAAGCGAGTCGGCCTCATCTTTCTCATGGGGACAAAAGCTTTGATTCATGATCTGACTTCCTAGATTCACACTTTGATTTCTAAAGCTCTTTTTTAGAAGTACTGCCCTGAAATGAGGGATTCTTTGACATGGATGAAAGTATTGTATTTTTTCATCCAGGAAAAAAAGACTTGGTCAAATTTTCTTTTTTCTCTTTTTTTTCTCTTTTGCTTATTGGTGTCACACCTGGCGATGTTTAGGTATTACTCCTCTGGCTCTGCACTCGGAAATTATTCCTGGCAGTGCTTGGGGAGGCATACGGGGTGCCGGGATCAAACCCAGGTCGGCCAAGTGCGCAAAGCAAATACCTACCTGCCGGACTATCACTCCAGCCCTTGGTCAAATTTTCTTTTGGCAAAAAAGATATATAAAAGTAAAGATATTTGCAGGGGCCAGAGTGATAGTGCGATGGGTCAGGGACTTGCCCTGCATGTGGCCTACCAGCGTTCCATCCCCGCCCAGCACTCCATATGGTTTCCTGAGCTCAGGGATGGTCCCTGGAGCCCAGAGTAACCCCGGAGCGCCACTCGGGTATGGGCCCCTCCAAAACAAAACAAAACAAAATGAAAAATGGTATTTGGGTGTAGGCAGCCCCTGCTGGGCTCAGGGCTTAGTCATGGTTCTGTGCTCAGGGATCATTCCTGGAGGTGCTCAGGGGACCATAAGCTGTGCCAGGAATGGAACTAAAGTAGGCCATATGCAGCTGTCTCCACAGCCCAACCTCATATTAAATCGTTTTCATTTGAGACACGGTGACTTGCTAATGATAAACTACTAATGATAGTTTTTCATGCATTGAATGTCCCACCTTATGCAGTACACTGTTGCCCAGAGCCTCTGCACTCTTGCCTAGAGATACCTTCTGCAGGCCACTTTAGATAAGGGGCAAGAAAACAGTTTGAATGTGGCAGTATCTCTTTCCATGTATTCTATGTTAGCTGGTATAAATATTTTCTCTCATGCTACCTCAATCATTGTGGGACTAGCTAGATCTTACCAGTATATTTATCTGGCCACGTTGGATCTCTAAATAATTAGACCAGAGAGAAATGCTGTTTGCCTCCAAGCAAGTAACTGCGGCTCTCTAATAAGTCTAAAGGCTAATATACAAAACAACTATGAAGTAAAGACGAGAATCTTGTGAAGGCTTGGAGACATATATAGCCTGGCTGTAGAATATCCATTGGTACAGATGCATGCCTTTGTATTCTGAGATACAGTTCATCTCACATGCCCCTTCCCATCCACCAAAGACTTGCAGCTGTGGCTGGAGCAATATTAACATTTCAATGGGACTAGGTGAGGTCCTAACTCACTGCTTTCTGTTGATGTGCGCCAGTCTGGGCTGAAAAGATATAAAAGCTGTAGCCTGCTTTCTTCCACGTCTCTTTGCCTTTTCTTCCTCTTTTTCCTTTTCACCCTCTGCCTCTCTGTTCTCTTCCCTATTGGGGATTAGCATGTAGTAGTGACTATCTTGGATTCTAAACCTACACATGGTCAGAGCCCAGCCAGGAACCTAGAGTCTGGGATTTTCCTATTACTAAATTGTATACCAGAGCAAGTGTGAGGAAAGCCTTTTGAAACTTTGCTGGATTCTTGTGTCTTTCTCAGTCCACATGGCACCCATCCCCTGGGGCAGAAGGATCCCTGACCCTGTCCCCGGATTTTGTCGGGCACCCAGGGTATTCCGACACCACCACTACATCCTCCACCAGATGTCTGATTCCCCTCCACTGTTTCAGGGTGTTCCCCCTCCCTGCCAGCACCCCATCTCCCTGCCATGGCAAGCTCAGTTCTCTAGACCAGTTTGCGCTTGCCCACATGATATCCCCTTACTGTGTTTTGTTATAGCCCACATAGGAGAGCTCATTTTATTTTTTTTTTATTATTATTTTTCCCCAAAATATTATTACACTCGCAGACATGGGACAGAGCTGCTACTGGCTCTCCCTGTGACCAGCCGCTCACGAGGCGCCCCGGGAGGGATGGTGGGTTCTAGCCCTGGCTCACCAACCCAGCAGAGCCTCGCAACAAGCCAGACGACCCCCCACTCCATGAGGGCCTCCATTTTCCACATCCAGACTTCTCTCTCATCAGACCTCCACCCAGCAGACCAGCCTATAGCGGCCGGCTCATCGAAGTTCCACCCTGCAGCAGTCTTTCTTAAATCCGCTCAGACCTCCACCCAGCAGACCAGCCTCGCAGACATGGCGCAGAGCCAGACGACCCCCCACTCCATGAGGGCCTCCGCTTTCCACATCCGGACTTCTCTATCGTCAGACCTCCACCCAGCAGACCAGCCTATTAGCGCCCGGCTTATCAAGTTCCACTCTGCAGCAGTCTTTCTTAAATCCGGCTCAGGTATACCGGTCCAGAGACTCGCAGACATGGGGCAGAGCTGCTATTGGCTCTCCCTGTGACCAGCCGCTCAGTAGGTGCCCGGGAGGGATGGTGGGTTCTAGCCCTGGCCCACCACCCCAGCAGAGCCTCGCAACAAGCCAGACAACCCCCCCCACTCCATGAGGGTCTCCATTTTCCACATCCGGACTTCTCTCTCGTCAGACCTCCACCCAGCAGACCAGCCTATCAGCGCCTGGCTCATCGAGTTCCACCCTGCAGCAGTCTTTCTTAAATCCGGCTCAGGTATGCCGGTCCAGAGACTCGCAGACATGGGGCAGAGCTGCTACTGGCTCTCCCTGTGACCAGCCGCTCACGAGGCGCCCGGGAGGGATGGTGGGTTCTAGCCCTGGCCCACCATCCCAGCAGAGCCTTGCAACAAGCCAGACGACCCCCCACTCCATGAGGGCCTCCGCTTTTCCACATCCGGACTTCTCTCTTGTTAGACCTCCACCTAGCAGACCAGCCTATTAGTGCCCGGCTTGCGCTGCCGCTTGGTGGCAGGGCCGTTCATCAATAAATGCTGGACTTAGAGATGCCTACAAGAGTATGCTACCTGCACGGTAGAGCCTGGCAAGCTACCCGTGTTGTATTTGATATATATGCCAAATACCAGTAACAATTATAGACCTTATTCCGGAATGGATTGAGGCTCTTTATGTTCCTGGAGCAAGCAGATGCCTTGGGCTCTACTAGCATGAGACAGGACATATGGAGATGTTACTGGGGCCCGCTCGAGCAAATCAATGATGAACGGGAAGACAGTGACAGTGATTATTACACCATTTTAGACATACAATTGAAAGATGCTCATGTAGAGTTTTGGTTCTACAGTGTTCCAACACCCATCCCTCCACCTGAACCCATCTCCCATCACCAATGTCCCCACCTCCCTCCCTCCCTCCCACACCTCAACTACTTGGCGGGTTCTGTATGTCATTTCTCTCCTCTTTATCTCTCCTTCCCACCAAACTTTCCTGCTCTTCATGTAATGCAGTGCATTAAAAGACATTACTGTTTCACTATTTTAAGGGACCATGCGGCTACGCCGGGACCTGGGCTCAAACTGGTTTTGCTCTGTTAATCTGGTCGTGAGGCAGTTTCCCAGCATCTGGACAGCAAAAATAGTGGCTAGTGTGATGCGCAAGTCTCATCTGGCTGCTTCCGGGACCCCCAGAGGCGATGGGCCCACTCCCAAAACCCATCCACCCTCCTCGGGGCCCCATAGTCAGCTGGGCCCGGGCGAGCCGAAGTTCCAGCCTCCCCCAGCCACTTGTGAGGGGCTCTGCATGCTATGGCTGATAGCCCCAAGGCAGCTCCTGGGTGGGGCCACCAGGCTCGACAAAATGGAGGGGGAATGGGCGACCCCGACTCCATCTGATGAATTCCCAGTGATTCCCGCTTCTGGGAGCCGCCTACCTGGGCTTGAACTGGTTTTAGGAGAGCTCATTTTAAACAGTTACTGAGTCATGTTTTTCTAACCATCCATCACAGCTGTTGCAACCAGAAAACAGAGTGACTCGAGGCTATTTGGCAGCTCAAGTTTTGTACGGAGGCTGCAGATGTTCTGGCTGGAAAGTCAGTTTCACTTGGGTTACCCATCTGCCCACTAGCCAGCTCCACCGAGACCCAGGCTGTCATTACAGATGATCATGGGCACTTCTGCTCTGGGCCAGACCACTATTCCAATACCCTTCAAAACTACACATATTGTGGGCCAGAGAGTAGTACAGAGTATGGGTGAGTCACTCACCTTGCACACAGCAGATCCCAGTTAGACTCTCTACACTGCACGTGGTCACCTGAGCACTACTGGAGTGGTCCTTTGACACTGTAAGCCCTGGACACAGGTGGATGTGGTCCTCAAACCAACAATACCCCTTTCAGTGTCAGTACATGAACATAATTACTTAGATTATCATTTCTTTCTTTTTTTTTTTTTTGCTTTTTTGGGGGGGTGATCATACCCCGGGAGACACTCAGGGGCTATTCCTGGATCTTCACTCAAGAATTACTCCTGGCTGTGTTAGGGGAACCATATGGGATGCTGGGGATTGAACCCGGGTCAGCCGCATGCAAGGAAAACACCCTACCTGCTGTTGCTCCGGCCCCCTTATCATTTCTTGTTTCAAAAAATGCATTTAAAAAAAAAAGAAAAGCAGCAACCATTGACTTAGTGTTTGTAAACTAAGCATTGGTGATATTCAAATTTGACCAACTTTATTGGAATGAATCTTTAGGCTGTGTAATAAAAATGTGGGGAAAGAAAAGTTTTATCAGAGTAGCAGCAACATCTGTATCTATGAGCAATTCACTATACTCTTTCCCCCATTTTTATTACACAGCCAAAAGATTCATTCCAGTGAAGTGGTCAAATGTGAATATCACACATTTAAAAATGAATTACCTTTATTATTATATTTATTCATTTTTCAATTTTTTGAGTCCAATAAACTGTATTTATTGTTGTTCCCAACAGTACAAACCACATAAAAACTCTCAATAATATCAATTATCACTTACCACTTATCTTCCCATTGTTCATAAATTTGGTCGAGTGGGCACCAGTAACGTCTCCATTTGTCCCTGTCACGTGCAACTGTACACCAGTGACATCTGCTGGATATAGGAACATGAAGAGCCTCAAATCATTCATTCATGTTTTTGAAGAAGAGGTCTGACCATCTCGTAGGTGGGCAGCCACGCATTCTTTCGACGCCCTATGGAATCCAGTTGGTAACAGCTCTAGTCCTGTGGTCATCCCTAAATTGCATTATGTGTCCAGCCCATCTGATTTTCATCATCTTGGAAAATGAGACAACATCCTTGACTCTTGATGCTTGACGGAGGTCAGAACTCTGGATTCCTTCTCTCACTTGAGTGAAGCATAATACTCCAAGAATGACTCCTTTGATTCCTCTTTGGACTACCCAAAAGCCTTCTCATCCTGTTTTGATGGGCCCAGGTCTCAGAGGTGTATGTTAGCGCAAAAGAATGGTGGAGTTGAAAAGTTGTGCCCTGAGCCAGAGGCATCATCTTCTTTACCACTTCATCTTCTTTACCACTTCCTCGATGCTCTTGAAGGCGTTCAACACTGCTCTCTTCCTCCTGTGTAGTTCAGGTGCTAGGTCATTTGTCATGTTGAGTTCTCGATGTAGGTACACATAATCACTGCATTCAGAGATGTTCATTCCATAGACAGCAAATGGAGTGTCAGGAACTAGTCCATTTCTCCTGAACATTGTTTTCTTGAAATTCAGCTGCAGTCCAACCTTTCCAAAGTTACAGTCGAAGCCGGCCAGCATTCGTGCTGCTTGGCTGATATTTGGTGTTATTAGAATGATGTCATCAGCAAAGCAGAGGTGCTGTAGTTGCTGACCATCTATCTTCACTCTCATTCTAGTCATTGAATGACATTCTCGAGGGGTGGCACTGAAGAGGGTTGGTGAAATGGTATCTCCCTGTCGAACCCCTCTCTTTACATTGATGATCACTTCCTTGTAGAATGGTGAGATCCTGGTGGTGAATCTGTAATACAGCTCATGGAGGAGCTTGATATACTGAGTTTGAACACCATGTTTAGATAGGACTTTGGTGACTGCTTCAGTCGCAACAGAATCAAAGGCTTTCTTTAAATCAATGAACTTGAGACAGAGCGGCATCTTGAATTCTCACGAAACCTCAATGAGCTTGGTTACCATGTGGATAGGGTCGATTCCTTTTAGGAACCTGGCCTGCTTGCATGATTGTCCTCCGTCTAGTGTTCTGCTGATTCTATTCAGGATGATTTGAGTGAGTAATTTGTAGGCGACATAACAGGCAGATGGAGCCTGAACGCTGCCACCACGGTACCCACCAGACACCGTGGCCAGCTCTGCCACCATCCCTGCCACGCTGCCTGGGGTGCCTCCCACCACCACAGGAGCTATGCCACCACAAGCCTTGCAGATCCACAGTGTCCCCACTTGACATCCTCCGACATATAACAGACCAGCTCTGCAACTCAATCTCATTAAGCCACCAATTTGTCCCTCGTAGACTGGTATCCATCCCGGATTCTCTATAGGAATATCTGTAGACACTAATGCTAGTAACGAGAAGCAGCCAAGGTCATCACACAGCCAACTCTTTACTCTCTCACGCGCGATGTTCACTCCCCTGCAAGAGTGCAGGGTTGGGCATGGAACTGAGTTGAAATCCCGAATCCAGCTCTGCGTTAGGCACTTCGAGGAGGAGCGGGAGGAGCACTGCCCTCTTGAGTTTCCTTTCCGTGAACAATGCCACCAAGCAGATGTACTTCAGGGTCCAATATGAATCCTGGCTTTGACCTGTCCCGCTGGAACCCACAGGAGGACTTTGAGCTGACCCAGCACATGAGCAGCAGCACCTATGACGAAGTCGACAAGGCTCATAAACTCAGCAGCAGTTCTCCAGTAGGGATCTTTCCCATCCCCCGTTCCTCCTGTCCCCTCTCCCTACTTTTAGACATGCTATTATGTTTGAAAAAACATTGCATGGCAGAGCCTGGCAAGCTACCCATGGTATATTTGATAGCCAAAAACAGTAACAATAAAGGGCCTCATTCCCATGACACTGAAATAGCCCCCAATATGGCAGCTTTAAAAAAACTAGCAAGGAGAGGCTGATAAAATCTCAGGGCTGAACTAGGCTACCAAAATGAAGGACTAAAACGACTGTCTGTACTTTCAACACACATACACTGACATCTGAAGCATCCATCGAAGACCTGATGGTGCAAGCACAGAAGATCAAGTACGACATCATTAGACTGACAAGACAAGAAGGTGTCAATTGCATCACACCATTTTCAACACTGGAGAAGAACTGTTCCTTGAAACATGTGACAATAGAGATGTCAGTGGTTTTGGTGTCCTCGTCAATATGAACTTAGCCATGAGCGTTGATTCATTTGAATGCCTAACAACCCAAATCAGATGCTTACACTTGAATAGATGCGGCTCATTGCCAGCAATTTCTATCTTTGTCGTCTGTGCACCAACTTTCAATTACGATGAAGAACAAATTGAAAAATTCTACATAGAGCTGGAGAAGTTCTATAAAGACAACACCTTCTACAATATCATTGTCGGTGATTTTAATGCTAAGATAGGACCGAGAAGGTCGCCATAAGAATTCCAATCAGGACTCATGGCCTAGAATGGAATGAACAGGGTGAAAGACTGAGTTCATCAAGTCGACCAAGACCATCCATGGTAGCGCACAGTTCCAGAAGGCCGAATCTAAATGTTGGACATGGGAATCTCCTGGTGGACAGTTCCACAATGAAATTGACCACATCATATTCACTCAACGTATTCAGTCAAGTTTTGCCTGACTGGCGTTGCTGTTGTCCCAAAATTCCAGATGGGATCAGACCACCGTCTCCTTCATGCAAAATTCTACTTCACAGAGTGGGGAGAAAGGGCTGTAAAGTTTAGGAAGAGAACTCCCAGAATGATTGCCAACTGGGAGCTCTTTGGCACTATTGCAACAGCATGGGAAGATTCCCTTCACTGACAACATCGATGAGGAATGTGATTCACTGGTTCAGCACCTCCATGATTGTGAGAGGAATGTAGAGAGCGAGAATACCACAACAGACGCCTGTCTTTGGGAACTAAACTCTTGAGCTCATTCGCCAAATGGTTTGGCACAAGACTTAGGCAACCACAAGCTAACATCTGAACTCACAAAGTAGTGCAGAGAAGCTGTAAAGAAAGACCTCAAAGAAAGAAGAGCAGTAGCACTTGGTCAATGCAGCAGAAGCTGGAAAAAGTATTTGCAAAACCCGCCTATCCTTTGCCAACTATAAATAAGACCAAGATGACTGCCCTCCGAAGCCCTGAAGGGCAATAGCGAAGATTATCTTCCAGAAGGGCAATAGCGAAGATTATCTACAACTTCTACCCGGGTCTCTTTGATAGCCACGTCCACCTGCCCACATACCAAATTCCTCAGGATGGATATGTTGTTCCCAACGTTCTCCCTTCTGAAATCCAACATGCCATTTCGTTGGTAAAAAAGCGAACAGCACCCGGTCCAGACAAGGCTAGACCCGAACACCTGAAGAATCTGCCACCAATACTTGTCAATGCACTGGCTCGGCTCTTCACACACTACCTATCTGAATTTCCATCCCAATGGAAAACCAGCAGGACTGCTCCATTGTACAAGAAGGGCAATATCCACAACACCGGCAACTATCGCCCCATCTGCCTCAATAATACATATGAAATCAAATGGTCTAACTATAGTCATGAATTGAGGAGATTTTTTAAAGGCTAGAGCACATGCTTTGCTTGTTGGATCCTAGGCTCAATCTCTGGCACTTTATTGTCTCCCTGAGCATATGAGTGGCGTCCCTCCCCCGCCAGCAATGAGCCAGAAGTAGCCTCCAAGTACCACAATTTGGGACTCAAAAATTTTAAAAATAATAAATATAATATTAAAGGTAATTCATTTTTATATATGTATACTTATTGTTAACTAAGACACTGTGATTTACAACATTGTTCATAATAGAATGATCTCAGGAACACAATGTTGCCGCACTAATCCCACCACCAGTGTCCCCAGAGTCCCTGTCACCTCCCATTTCCCCTTCAGTAGGCATCTAACAAGTTTACTTCATATTGCCTGCCCCCACAAAACTTAAAGACAGCGCAAATGAAATGACCAGAAGATCAACAAAAATCAATTTGTAGTGATTATTCTATGACTTTAGCCTAATAAATAAGTAAATAAGTAAATTCAGGGTTAAGGAAATAAGGAAATAAAGTAAATAAGGAAATTCAAATCATTTCATACAAACAGTAAACTGCCTATTCTCATTTACACAGCTAAATTTTCAACTCTGGCACCTAAAACATATTGCATTACATTTTATTTTGAATTTAAACCTAGGACAATTTTGTAACTGCTTTACTAGGTTGTCCAGACTTTGTAATTTTAGCCTGTCTCCAGTTATGTTGTGATCTTTGGTTCAATCCATTTTTTTAGTATGCATCTTATTCTAAATATGGACACCTAGGAGATGTCAGAATAATATTTATTTTGCCAGTAACGGAAGCATCACCATCTCATAAATCTATGCAATTGTTTATGTCCCACTTTATGTCAAAGGGGGTTTTACAAAGCCCAAAAAGTTTAAACTTGACCCCTAAACTAGCAATAGTTTATTCAGGAAGGGAGAAAGTTGCATATGAGTAAATTTCATTTCTATGTGTTTGAAAACCATGATTGTTCATGCTAAAATTTTTTTTGTAGTTCTATTTGTTAAAATAGTCACCATTTTATTTTTGTATTAAAAATTACATAGAACTTTATTGCCTCATTAGACTGAGAATGACCAAATATGTTTTTCTTTAATCAACAGGAGCAGCATGAGTCAAATCCCATAATTTTCCACAAGACTGAATTTATACAAAAATTCATTTTGACCAAAAATAGTCATCTTCCCCAACCTCTTGGAAGTCGTAATATTTACCCATGCGAAACAGCAAGCACTGCTTCAGGAAGACTTTCTGAAATCTCTGAATCTTTAGTTTGTGATCAGCCTGCTGCTCCTACTACCAAAAGAACTAGACCTCTAGCATGCATAAAAGACAGAGAAACAGAACCTTTGGAAGTGAAAGGGTGGGTCACGGATACACAAGGGCAGGCAACTAGTAAGCGAGCATTAGAAAAAGTATCTCAGAAAAAAGCCACACTTTCTCCCCGAACTTTTCTGACTTTACCAAAAAATATATGGGTTCTCGGTATCAATCCCTTCATCCAGAAACAAATACTGGAAGCGGCAAATATGAAAGAATGTTTTCTACAAAGAAACTGGTAAGCTCACACAAATCCAGCACCTCACCTTTCAAATATTATTCCCAGCCAATACAGAGATCACTGCGTGTACATTTTGTGAGTACTATCACACCATTGGATGAACTGTTAAATTTGCCAAGTGAGGATCAAGCTAATGCCTTATAAAATATTGTTTGTACAGCGTCATTTGGGGAAGAAAGAGCAATTAACAGAGCTTTAAGAGCATACTAAAATATTTGATTCAAGTAGTAATGTTCTAATGGATTTTAAAAAGAAAAGACAGAAATGGAAGATACAAATGAATGGTCTATTCAAGAAATAACAGCATTTTTGGTAAATCAGAGGACAAATTTAAGAAATAATTACCAGCAGGAGGAACTAGTTTACGAATGTCTATGGTCTTAACAGCAATTTTGCTTTATATGTGATTCAGAATCAATAATGTCATTGACTAAACTCTGGAAATTTGCTCTTGAATGTCATATCACACCTGTAATCATATTCGGGTAGTTAAATAGCAAACAAGACAAGTGAACCATTAACCTATGAATTTGAAATTATGTATCAGCATTTTCAATAATCACTGGGAATTACGTTACGTTTGCAACTCATGCAATTAAAATGAATGCAAAATTTAAAAAACAACACCCAACATTTTGCTAGTGGATGTTGAAACTTCATTACTATACAATACTTTTTCAAATTACATCTTTGATGTCTTAGAAAATTTAAAAGAATAACCTGTCTCTAGTAAGCTAGATAACGTCGATCATACATCCTAGACTATTGAACTTCACTTGATCACTTGATCACGTGATCAAGTGAAGTTAGATAACGTCGATCATACATCCTAGACTACTGAACATTTTACATATATATCACATTGCTATTTTACATTTCTCATTGATTTCTCACTGACCCAAGCAAAAAAAAAACAAAGCACCACTTAGAAACAAGTTGCATTTCAAAAGTTCATTTATAATTCATTTGTCTAAGGACTTTTAAAATATGAGCTGTTAGAACTTGAATTAAAAATGGGCTCAATTAGAAGCTTTGAGTAGAAGAAGACTTTGAGTCTTCGAGGATCTTCTCCGGTTGAGGCGATAGACTTAGGGCCATTCCCGTTTCCCTTTCAGAAGGGAGCTTTTCCTTGCATGACCTTGATGTTAAGTGCAGCCTTCTCTGGGAGCAGGTGCAGGCCCGGTTCTCAAATGGAAGGACAAAGAGAGTGCAAGGAAACGAGAAGAAGGCTCTAACTGGAGAGACCGTAATGAGGGACAAGAGAGAGAAAAGAGCTCCGGACTGGGGCAGGCAGGGCGGGGGTTTAGGTAGCAGCGGGTCTTACACGACATCCTGGCATTGAGCTTCCCTCTGCTACTGACTTGGGAGAAGAACAGCAACAGCAGTCCAAAATGATGGAATACTCTTCCCTTTCCCCAACAAATAGCATTGAGCCTCGCTTGGAGAGAGTGGAGGAATGTCCTAAGCTATTCCCAGTGATACTTGGCCAACCTGGCTGGGTGGTTCAGTGCTAGGATAGTAATTCATTATTGTTGTCGTTGTTGTTGTTGTACTATTCAGCGATAGGATAGCAATACATTGTTGTTATTCAGTGCTAAGGTAACTATTACGGGCTGGAGTGCATGTCCTTCACCTCGGGGGTCGAAGGCGGATCCCCAACACTATGTTGTCCCCCACCATTGGACCTAACACTCAATACACAGGTGTAGTATACCCAAGAGCAGTCTCCCACCCTCATCCCCTGGCCCACTAAGCACTGCTTAAAAAGAAAAAGGTCTTTGTTTAAAAAGCAAAACAAAAAAAACAGAACAAAATTTCTTAATATTTTATTATAACCTCTTCCTTCCTTCTCTCTTTTCTTTTTCTTTCTTTCTTTCTTTCTTTCTTTCTTTCTTTCTTTCTTTCTTTCTTTCTTTCTTTTCTTTCTTTCTTTCTTTCTTTTCTTTCTTTCTTTCTTTCTTTCTTTCTTTCTTTCTTTCTTTCTTTCTGTCTTCCTTCCTTCCTTCCTTCCTTCCTTCCTTCCTTTCTCCTTTCTTTCTTCTTTCTTTCTTTCTTTCTTTCTTTCTTTCTTTCTTTCTTTCTTTTCTTTCTTTCTTTCTTTCTTTCTTTCTTTCTTTCTTTCTTTCTTTCTTTCTTTCTTTCTTTCTTTCTTTCTTTCTTTCTTTCTTTCTTTCTTTCTTTCTTTTCTTCCTTCCTTCCTTCCTTCCTTCCTTCCTTCCTTCCTTCCTTCCTTCCTTCCTTCCTTCCTTCCTTTCCTCCTTCCTTCCTTCCTTCCTTCCTTCCTTCCTTCCTTCCTTCCCTTCTCCTCCTTCTATTCCTTCTCCTCCTCCCTCCTCCTATTCCTTCTCCACCTCCTCCTCCTTCCTCCTCCTCCTCCTCCTCCCTCCTCCTCCTCCTCTTCCTCCTCCTCCTCCCTTCTGGTTAAGTAGTAGAAGGCAGGGAGTTAGGTCAAAAGAGTGCAGGCCTTCCATTTAGGAGACTTTGAGGTTAGGTCTTGTGTACATTTGCTGCTCTGCTTTGCATTGAGGAACCCAGAGTTGGTTTCCTGGAACTGCATGGCCACTGGGCATCAAACTGGGAGTAGCCCCAAGCACTGCTGAAAATGACACCCCCCCCAACAAAGGCAAAGGCAAAGGCAAAATCCCCTTCTCCCATCTTACTCTTGCTCTTAAGGTAAGTCAAACTTCTTTAAAGATGTTCCTCAAAGTTCCTCACTATAATCTTTTTACATTTAAATGCTATAACTATAGGGCTCAGATTTGAATCCCAAATAGATTCATCTTAACCCTTTAGTTTCTGCCTCCTGAATATTTAGTTACTTTGGAAATTTTCTGGCAGAGCTCTTATCCTGTAGGGAAGGCACTGAGTCAATTATAAAAATCCACTGAGGAGTGTTCATTAATCCCATGGACAGCTGGAAACCACGGGCTCTGGGAGCAGGCGTGTCTCCCCTCACGCCCTTCAGTCTTGCTCCCAAGCCAGGCTGCTGTGCCATGGCGCAGCCAGGAGCCGGCTTAGGTGGGCTTCTAGTCTCATGTGAAAAGGCCCGGGAGACACACTTCCAGAGTCACAGCTCAGTGGACGGACTGTGCAGTGTTCCAGGGACTAGCTGGCCTTTTGGGATTTGTAGATGACCCCAGGGAACCTGGGCTCTCCCCCCGATGAACTGTTCTGGTCTCATAGGCCCCCTGGAGGCCAAAGAGAAACCATTAAGCCTGGGGAAAAACAAACATTTTGGAATTTTCCATCAGACCCCCTGCAGGAATGGTAAACACAGGCTCCTCTAGCCCCAGACAACAGCGAGCTAAATTATCACCTTCCCCAAACAGGACCTTGGCAATGGATCCGGCCTGCCCCACCTTCCTTCAGCCAAGCAGGAAAAACAGCCAACCCGCTTCACTAGCGAGGGCCGGATGGAGCGGACCCAAGGGAGGACTCATTTGCCATCTGATAACAACGAAGAAATGAGAATCATCAGAGATTTTACCAGGGTTGGGAGAAATAAGCACGTAATTTTATGTATGTGTGTATATGTATGCATGCATGTGCATGTATGTATGTGTGTATGTGTGCATGTATGCATGCATGTATGTGCATGTATGTATGTGTGTATGTGTTTGTGTGTATGTATGTATGCATGCATGTGCACGTGTGTGTTTGTGTGTATGTATATGTATGTATGTATGTATGTGTATATGTTGTGTATATGTATATGTATGCATGCACATGCATGCGTGTGCATGTGTGTATGTGTGTATGTGTGTATGTATATGTATGTATGTATGTATTTTTGCTTTTGGGGTCACAGTGATGCTCAGGGGTTACTCTTGGCTCTGCACTCAGGAATTACTCCTGGCAGTGCTGGGGACCATATGGGATGCCGAGGATCAAACCAGGCAGACCGCAGAGCAAGCACCCCACCCGCTGGACTATCACTCTGGCCCCAATGCAGAGTAAGTTTATAGGCTGAGCAGTGAGGAAACTGGAGTTGGAAGAAAATAGTTATTTCCTGCTTGCTCCCCCCTTACCAAAGCAGGCACATTCAAGAAACGGAATCAAGAAAAGGGAGGCTCAGGAGAGAAGGGGCACGGGGTGGGGGGGTCAGGTCTTACACGTGGCTAACCTCAGGATGGTTTCCCCAAGCAACTGGCAGGTTCAGCCTCAGAACAGAAATAAAATGAATCAATGGAAGGGAACACAGCAGCTAGAGGAGGAAAGGAACTGGTGAGAGAAATAATAGAAGCATTTATGAAAACTCAAATAAAGCCCCACGGCTCCTCTCCACTGGACCCCATCCCCGCCACTGCACTGTGAGACACTGGCTGGTTTAGTATTCTCCAGTCTATTCTAATTGATTCAGTCACTTATGAGATTCAAAAACAATTCTAATTGTCGCTGTTCAATAGAAAACATAAGGCTTCCAAATTCCAGGCTAAATGAGACTCATGTAAATAATGAAAGCAGTCATGAAAGTATTGACACTGAGGTGTCAGGTCAGTGTCCATTTAAATAGGTTTGATGCTCCCTTTGAAAGATGGCGCCTCCTGAGCTGGGGAGATGGGACTTGAGTACAGGGTGCCTGTCTTGCATGCACAAAACTGGAGGTGCCCCTCCTGCCAAGGTCCCTGGTGACCCACAGCATAGCTGGGAGCCAGCGGTGTCCTATCCCCTGTTCAGAACATTGGATTGTTAAGCCCAGGTAGTTGAGTATGGCCAGGAATGACCCCTCTCACCACCACCCCTAAGAGACCCCCTTGCAAAAAAAAAAACAAGAAATAAAATTAAAACAGGCAAGATTCTCAGAATAAGTTGAAAAAAATAAATATGTATGCAAGAAGTTAAAGCCATGAAGTATGAAAATAAAAGTGTTGGGCCAGAGACAGTAGAGCAGGTAGGGCACTTCCCTCGCGTGAAGCTGACCTGGTTTGAACCTTGGCATCCCAGAGGGTTGGTCCCTCAAGCCCCACCAGGAGTAATTCCTGAGTGCAGAACGAGGAGGAAACCCTGAGCACAGTCAGATGTAACACCCTCAAAAAAGAGCAAAGAAAAGGAAAGTAGAAGAGAAAGGAAGAGAGAGAGGAGGGGAGGGGAGGGAAGGGGAGGAGAGGGGAAGAGAGGGGGAGAGGAGAGAGGAGAGGAGAGAGGAGAGGAGAGGAGAGGAGAGGAGAGGAGAGAAGAGAAGAGAAGAGAAGAGAAGAGAGGAGATGGGGAAGGGAAGGGAAGGGAGGGGAGGGGAAGGGAGGGAAGAGGAGAGGAGAGGAGAGGAGAGGAGAAGGGAAGGAGGGGAGGGAGGGAGGGGAAGGGAGGGAAGAGAAGGGAAGGGAAAAAAGGGAAGGGAAGAAGAGAAGGGAAGGGAGAGAAAAAGAAGGAAGAAAGAAGAGAAGAGAGGGCAGGGGAGTGGAAGAGGAGGGGAAGAGAGGAGAGGAGAGGAGAGGAGAGAAGAGAGGAAAGGAGAAGATGGGGAAGGGAAGGGAGGGGAGGGAAGAGAAGGGAAGGGAAGAAGGGAAGGGAAGAAGGGAAGGGAAGGGAGAGAAAAAGAAGGAAGAAAGAAGAGAGGGGAGGGGAGGGGGAGAGGAGAGGAGAGAAAAAGGAAAAAGGAGGAGAGAGAGCAGTAGGACAGAAAAACAATTGGAGTGGCATTATTAATATCAATAATATAAAAGTTAGTATTAGAAACAGTCTGAGACCTTATGCCTGTGATGGTAAAAGCACAAAGATCTTTCTCTTTGGTGCACAGTTTTGGTACCAAATAGGAGAGTGGTTAGTTACATTAAAGCAAAGACAATTGGGGTGCCTAAGAAAACAAAAAAATAAAATAGCATCACAGTGAAAGATGTTAATTCAGAGTTAAGCAGTATCACATAGTCAATAAAACTGATGTTTATTTTTTTTTAATTTTTTTATTATACCACCGTGAAACACACAATTACAAAGGTGTTCATAATTGGTTCTTGGTAATACAGTATTCCAGCACCCATCCCTCCACCAGTGCCCCATTTCCACCACCAATGTACCCCTCCCCCTCCCGTCCCCCACCCGCCTTAATAGCAGGTACCCCAGTTTCCTCTCTTTCTCTATCTCTCTCTCTGTCTCTGCATCTCTCTCCCTCTTATTTTACACATTATGGCTAGCCCTGCAGATATTTAGAGTTTATCACTTAAGTCTCTTTGTGTATATTCAGTGGTGAGTTTTAATCTGCCATTACCATTTCCCCATATTTATTAAAACACTGGTATCTATATCCTATTAATGAATGCAGTCATTCTATATCTGTCCTTTTCCTTCTGACTAATTTCACTCAGCATGATAGACTCCATGTCCATCCATTTGCAGGTAAATTTCATAATTTCATCCTTTCTGACAGCCGCATAGTATTCCATAGTGTAGATGAACCACAGTTTCTTTAGCCAGTCCTCTGTTCTCGGGCATTTAGGTTGTTTCCAGATTCTAGCTATAGTGAATAGCGCAGAGATGAATAAAGAAGTACAGATAGTGTTTCTGCTATGTGTTTTTCGGTCTCTAGGGTATATTCCCAGGAGTGCTATTGCTGGATCAAATGGGAGCTCAATATCTAGCTTTCGGAGGAATGCCCATATTGTAAAACTGATGTTTATTAACATCAACCCTGATTTCTTTTAAATAACATTTTGAGATTTCTCTACAGAAATTTGTGTGCTAAATTAATGAATCTAATACTTTAAAAATTAATGTAGAGACTATAAATAATACAATAAAGTTAAGAATAAAATTAAAACAAAAGGCTGGAGAAGTAGCTGGAGTGCACACTTTGGGGATGGTCCCTGGATTCCATCTTTCCCGTCCCTTCGCCTCCTCTCCCCTCCCTCCCCTCTCCTCCTCTCCCCTCCACTCCCCCTCCTTCCTTCTCCTCTCTCTCCCTTCCCTCCCATCCCTCCCTCTCTCCTCTCTCTCCCCCTCCCTCCCCTTCAATTCAATCCCAGCAATGCAGGTAGTGACCTCTGAGCAACGAACTAGGAGTAGCTCTGGAGCATTGCTGCTATGCCCAAAACTCCAAAATCAAACAATCCGAGCACATTAACTATTTAAAACTATTTTAAAAATTAAAACCCAAGTTATAAAGTAGAAAGTAATAAAAAGAAATCACTTTATTCCAAAACTTATGGGACAACGGGCCGGAGCAATAGCCCAGCGGGTAGAGCGTTTGCCTTGCACACGGCCGGCCTGTGGCGGCCAGCATCCCATATGGTCCCCCGAAAGCACCGCCAGGAGTAATTCCTCAGTGCAGAGCCAGGAGAAACCCCTGAGCATTGTCGGGTGTGACCCAAAAAAGCAAAAAAAAAAAAAAAAAAAAAAAACTTATGGGACAACAGTGAAGGTCAATTATAACTTTAATTCTTTCCCCTTTTCTCACAACCCCCTCCTCCTCCTTTTCTTAGGAAAAGGCATTCAGAGAAAGTAATCTCAAGGGTTCTTATCTTTGGGGAAATTGTAAAAGCATAAGATAAGCAACTTGATCACTTCAATTGATCACTTGAATCCCATGTGTTATTCATCGATTTGCTCGAGCGGGCGCCAGTAACATTTCCATTGGACCCTATCACATGACAATGTAGCCCAATGGCATCTGGTTGATTCAGGAATATAAAGAGCCTCAAACCGTTCCTTCAGGGTCTTGACAAGGAAGTCTGACCATCTTGCGGGTGGGCGGCCACGTGATCTTTTTTTGACATCCCGTGGGGATCCAGTCGGTAACGACTCTAATCCAACGGTCGTCTCCAAATCGCATTACATGTCCAGCCCATCTGATTTTCGATGCCTTGGCAAACGAGGACAGTGTTCCCTGGAATAGCGATGGAGGTCAGAACTCCGATTCCTTCTCTCACTTGAGTGAGGCGTGATATTCCAAGCATAGCTCTTTTGATTCTTCTCTGGGAGACCCGAATAGCATTCTCATCCTGCTTTCGTAGGGCCCAGGTCTCTGAGGCGTATGTTAATGCAGGGGAGAATGGTGGAGTCAAAGAGATGTACCCGGAGCCCGAGGTTCTTTGTCCTTTTTAGCTATTTCTTCGATGCCTTTGAAGGCATTCCATGCCTCTCTCTTCCTCCTGCACAGCTCAGGTTTTAGGTCATTCATCATGTTGATTTCTCGACCTAGGTACACATAACTGCTGCATTCAGAGATGTTTGTTCCATTGAGAGTGAATGGGGCCTCTGGAACTAGTTCATTTTTCATGAACATAGTTTTCTTTAGATTCAGCTGTAGACCTATCTTTACACATTCTCGGTCGCCAGCATTTGTGCCGCTTGGCTAATGTTTGGTGTTATTAGAACGATGTCATCAGCAAAGCGGAGGTGGTGTAGTTGCTGACCATCTATCTTCACTCCCATTCCTTCCCATTCTAATTGTCTCATGATGTTCTCGAGGGTGGCGCTGAAGAGTTTTGGTGAAATGGTATCACCCTGTCGAAAATAATTATTTTTTGGTTTGGAGGCTATGCCCACTAGTGCTCATGCTTATTCATGGCTGTGTGCTCAGTGATCACTCACAGGGGCCTCCAGAGACCATATGAGGTGCCTGGGATTGAACCTAGTCAGCTGTGTGCAAGGCAAGTGCCCTGCCCACTGTACATTGATCCAGCCCCCTAAAAACCATTAATAGGGGTCCAGAAGATGACTTAAGGGCTGAGAGTTTGCCAAAAGTGCTCAAGGTCATGAGTTCAAATCCGGATGTCTTTAGCACAAGCAAAAGTTAAAAGCAATCCTAAGAGCACTGCTAATAGTGGGCCCCAGAGAGAAAGGAAATAGAGGAGAGTCTGGAAGTATCAGAAGCATCAGGGCAGGCATGTATCTTGAGAGGTGACCATTTTTTAAATTATTTTTCTATTTTAAATTTATTTAAATTTTCTTAAAGTTTATTATACCACCATGAGATATCACTGTATCACTGTCTTCCCGTTCATCATCGATTTGCTCGAGCGGGCACCAGTAACATCTCCATATGTCCTGTCTCATGCAAGTAGAGCCCAAGGGCACCTACTAGCTCCAGGAACATAAAGAGCCTCAAACCATTCCATCAGGTCATGGGAATGAGGTCTATAATTGTTACTGGTATCTGGCATATCAAATACGACACGGGTAGCTTGCCAGGCTCTGCCGTGCGGGTAGCATACTCTTGTAGTCATCTCTAAATCCAGCATTTATTGATGAACTGCGCAGCCACTTTGCAGCGCGAGCCGGGCTGTGATCGGTTGGTCTGCTGGATGGAGGTCTGACGAGGGGAAGTCCAGATGTGGAAAATAGAGGCCCTCATGGAGTGGGGGGGTCGTCTGGCTTGTTGCAAGGCTCTGCTGGGGTGGTGGGCCAGGGCTAGAACCTGCCATCCCTCCCGGGCACCTCGTGAGCAGCTGGGCACAGGGAGAGCCGGTAGCAGCTCTGCCCCATGTCTATGAGTCTCTCGTTGGCCCCAAAACAAAAAACAAACATTTGCAGGCTGGAGTGATAGTCCAGTGGGCAGGGCACTTGCCTGGCATGTGGCCAACCCAGGTTCATCCCTGAGTGCAAGAGCCAGGAGTAACCTCTGAGCACTGCAGGGTGCGACTCAAAAAAAACAAACAAACACCTTTTGCATTGTAGGTCACCTCCCATTTCCATCCCCAGAACCTCTAACCACTTGTGGTTCCCCCCACCCACCTTTAATGGTTCCTGAGCACAGAGCCAAGAGTAAGCCCTGAAGACCTCACGGTGTGACTCAAATCACCCCCCCAACCTTCCTCCTTATCCTCAGCACATAAAAATAACAAGATGGGGACCCCTAGGCAATTCATTTCCTGGGTGATCTCCTTAATGGCTGCTGGCCTGAAGGTCAGGCTCTTGCCTTGACTCAGCACTTTCCTTGGGACTCCAGCTCCGTTCCCTACCTGGAATATGGTCCCTGAACACCTGGGGGTGACTGCTGAGCACAGCACCAGAAATACTCCCTGGAGCCTTGGGCGTAGCTCCAGGGAAAGAAAGGTGTTTTTGTTTTATCAATTTCTCATAATCTTAAAACCTTGAGTGAGGAAAACTGCCTCAGAATCAGATTAGAGATGCTCTGCTCTGTCCGATCTCTTCCTCTCCACCCCAATGAGCGAGAATCAAAACCAAAAGCAGCTCCAAGAGAAGCACACCATGGTCTGTCCCTACGGCTCCTAGAAACCACTTGGGTTCTGCAGACTCCATAACTCAGAGCTAAAACTCTATGTCCATTAGAATCCTTTAAAACCCAGGGGGCAAGGGGTCGGAGCAATAGCTATGACTCTCACCATGAGATATACCATTACAAAGCTGTTCAAGATTGGGTTTCAGTCATGCAGTGTTCCAGCACACATCCCTCCCCCAGTGCACATTCCCCACCTCCAATGGCCCCAGAGACCCTCTTCCCTCCCTCCCCAGATGCTGCTATGGCAGGCACTTTGCCCTCTCTCTCTCTCTCTCTCTCTCTCTCTCTCTCTCTCTCTCTCTCCCTTCTCTTACACATTGTAGCTTGCATGTCTATCTCTTTGCCTACTTTCAATGCTCAGTTCTAGTCTGGCGTTATCATTTCCAACAATTATTAGCACACTGGTCCCTTCTCTGTCTTACCTAACCTCTGACTCCCATACACTTGTGGCAGATTCCAACCACTGACAAGTTATCCTGGTCCATGTTTTGCCTGGACTAGGATATTAGTATCAAACTTTCCCCTATATACTGCAGTCATTCTATATCTGTCCTCTTCTTTCTGGCTACTTTCACTCAGCATGATACTCTCCATGTCCATCCATTTATAGGCAAATTTCATAACTTTGTTTTTCCTAACAGTTGCATAGTATTCCATTGTGTAGATGTACCATAGCTGAGAGGTGGTCTTGACTAGGCCTGTGGTTTGGGATCCCCAGCAAGGGTAAAGAAAAATCAGGAATAGAAAATGAATACACATAAACATTAGAAATGCTAAGTAGAACCTCAAAAAATCCGACAACCATACTTTATAAAAGTAATTGTTTTCAAGATTAAAGGAAGAATGTTGAAAGCCTTAAGTTTAGTTGATACTCATTTAAAATTCTGTTTTGGGAGGCTGAGAGAGAGAGCACAGTGGGTAAGGCGCTTGCCTTGCATGCAGCAAACCCAGGTTCAATCCTCAGCACTTCATATGGTACCTCGAGGGATTTCTGACTACAGAGCCAGGAGCAAGTCCTCAGCACAGAAAATGGCAGCTATGTCATCAGAGGTGTGTATGCAGTATGGAATGAGGAGAAAAGTAACTGGAGGGTTGGGGGGGCACTGCACCATCTCCACTGACCGCTCTGTCCGTCCAGGTTCTATGGACCTTAGAACATAGACAAGAGCCACAAGAATTCAACAAAGTGGCTTTTCCCAGGGAGCTGTTGTCACATCCTCTGAACATGAACTTAATTACTAAGACCAAAAGGTAAGGTAAGGAGAGTTGTGGTATGCACATACAACAGAATACTATGAACTAGAGAATATTGTGCAGAGTAAAGTCAGTCAGAGGGAAGGGATAGATATAGAATAACCTCACTCATACGTGGGACTTCGTAATAGGGGCCAGAGATTGGGGGTCACAGAGATAGCACAGCAGGTAGGGCACTTACCTTGAAAAAGGCCTTCCCAGGTTTGATCCGTGGCACTCCATATAACTCCCAGAGCACTGCTAGGAATGATTCCTGAGTGCAGAGCCAGGAGTAAACTCTGATCATCACTGGGTATGGCCCCAGAACAAAACAAAATGAAAGCGAAACCAAGACCCCCCAAAAAAAAAACAAAAATAGGGTTCAGAGAGTACAGCAGGTATGGTGCTCACCTCGCATGCCTAACCTGGATTCCATTTCCCCGGATCCCATCTGGCCCCCTAAGCCCCACCCTAAAGTGATCTCTGAGCTCAGAGCCAGTAGTAAGCCCTGAGGACGCTAGATGTGATCCCCAAAACACAATCAAACAAAATGCATAGGTAAGGTAGCAGCAACAAAGGCCAAAGGCAACACAACACAGCGGGAGAAGTGATCCACACACTGAGTTGGTGGGAGGGAACTGAGAGGGAGAGGCAGGTGGAGCCTCTAGTGAGAGATATTGGAATTACATGCATGAGAAATCATCGTCGACAATACTGTAAGTGACAGAAGTTCAGTTATTAAAATAAAAAAGTTTAAAATCTGTTTAAAAAGGCAAGGGGAAGAGAGAGAAGAACATTAGTTACCACGTTCCTCTGGCTACTGGTGGAGGGAGTGGCATTGGAACAGCCATGGACTCCCGCCCACCCCACCCATCACTCCCTTCTCTGGAAAGGAGAGACCTGTGCAGGGGAGCTGTGAAGGACTGAGCTCCCTAAAGAGTCTGGCACAGGGGCTGGAGCCATAGTCCAGCGGGTAGAGTTTGCCTTGCATGCGGCTGACCCAGATTCGATCCCCGGCATCCCATATGATCCTCCAAGCACTGCCAGGAGTAATTCCTGAGTGCAGAACCCGGAGTAACCCCTCAGCATTGCCAGGTGTGACCCTCCAAAGAATCAAACAAAGAAACAAAAGAACCCAGAGGGACCTTAGGTGGCCCAGGTCACCTTCTCAAGGTCACTTCGGTAAGTGGATGATTTTGAGTTGTGGTCAGTTGAGGCCCTGCAGGTTCAAAGGAAAAAAGATAAGGAAAAACATTTTTTTTGTTACCTATTTGGGACAATGAAAATGGAGAGGATGACCTGGATTTAGGTTCCGATAACCTGCCCTAAGAGGCACCTCTCTCTCAAACGACGACAAACCTGGTCGCCTGTCGATTGGACTCCGCTCCTCTCACCTCGAAGCTCCAGGTCTCTGGCTCGGGATTAAAAGTATTGCCTAGACCCAATCTAAATTTAAATTAGATTGCTTTTTCCCCATGCAGGTACTTGAATGTATACAATTAAATTTGACCTTTTCTTCTACTTATTTAATTTCTGGGGGTATGTTTTGCATTGGTTTTGTCAGGGGAGCCCTGCTGGGCCTCCATTTTCCACATCCGGACTTCTCTCTCGTCAGAACTCCACCCAGCAGACCAGCCTATCACAGTCTGGCTCGCGCTGCAAGCGGTTGCACAGTTCATCATTAAATGCTGGACTTAGAGATGCTTACAAGAGTATGCTACCTGCACGGCAGAGCCTGGCAAGCTACCCGTGTTGTATTTGATATATATGCCAAATACCAGTAACAATTATAGACCTCATTCCGGAATGGATTGTGGTTCTTTATGTTCCTGGAGCAAGCAGATGCCCTTGGGCTCTACTAGCATGAGACAGGACATATGGAGATGTTACTGGGGCCGCTCGAGGCAAATCGATGAACAACGGGAAGACAGTGATACAGTGATACAGTGATTTGTCAGGGGACCATACCTGGTGGTATCACTGAATCACTGTCTTCCCATTATTCATCGACTAGCTCGAGCAGGCACCAGTAATACCTGGTGGTATACAGGTACTATTCCTGGCCCTGTGCCCAAGAGTGATCTCTGGCAGTGCTTAGGGGACCATAAGTGGCACCAGGAAATCTGAATCCGGGTTGGCTACATGCAAAGCTAGCTCCCTACTGTCTGAACTAGCGCCCTACTGTCTGAACTAGCGCCTACAGTCTGAACTAGCGCCCTACTGTCTGAACTAGCGCCCTACTGTCTGAACTAATGTTCCAGCCCTCGTCTGACTAACATTAATCTGAATCCTGGAAGAATCCAGGGGAGCAGGAAGAAAGGTCCTCTCTACGCTGACAGAATCAGCCCAACATGCTTGAAAAGTTTAAGCACTAGGAAATGGATTTTTCACATTTTGTCCCAAGTTGCAAGTAGCCTCAAAATACGCAACAAGCATGCATCTTCTGCAGACTTAGTGGTCCAGCTGGGTGGGCAATCCTCCCGAGGGCATGAAGCAGGCAGCCTAGACAATTCATTTCACTCTCAAATATCAGCCATGGCCTCTCAACTGCTCACATTGTGGTGTGATAACAATCACCTTACGCAGCGTTTCTCTAACTGCTTCAAACACGGGAGGGGAAGGTGGTGGTTTTTCAGCCTATTCAAATGTCAGCACAAATTTCCGGTGTCCATTCTCAAAAGCCTGTTGTCAAGGGTACTGACGCCATCACATAACCTTTTAAGATTAGGGTCTGCAGCGACAGGACAGGCGTGGGGAGGGCGTTTGCCTTGCAGGAAACCAATAGGGTTCGACCCTGGCATCCCATATGGTGCCCAGAGCACTTCCAGGAGTAATTCCTGACTGCAGAGCCAGGAGTAACCCTTGAGCATTGCCGGTGTGAGCTCCCTCCTCCCCCAAAAAAAAAGATTAAAGATTCATCAATGATGGTAGTTATGGGAGGTTTTTGTGGGGTGAATCTGTCTGACTAATGGTCACTGAATCCCCAGCATCTCACGCAGGCTTCCAGTGAAGTTGGAGGGGTCTGTCGGGAAAAGAACTCCCAATTCAAGTTGTTTGCAAGTCCTTGACCAACACCTGGCTCCTGAGCCACGCTTTCCTGAAGCTATGAGGCTAACCACCTGGCAGCCTCACCTATTTCCATCCCTCACCAATTTGAGCCCCTACTAAGCTCCTGAAATATGACCAAAGCTGAACTCAGAGCCCTCTTGTTCAGGGCTGGAATGAGTATATAGGAAGGGAGCCTGCCTTGCATTCGCTCAACCCAGTTTCAATCCTAGCATCCTGGATAGTCCCCCAAGTACCACCGCGAGTAATTTCTGAGTATAAAGTCAGGAGTAATCTCTAATCATCACTAGGGGTGTCTCAAAACAAAACAAAACAGAGCAAAACAAAAAAACAAAACAACAAAACAAACTCACATGTTTCTGTGTGCTGATGGGTAATTTATTGCAAGCTATCTACCCAGGAAAAATGCCTTCTGGTGGGAATATAATAGTGAAATCTCAGATGATCTCTGCCCTTTGTTGACCAAATTATGAGAAGTATAGCTGGAGGATTTTTTCCCGTATTACACTGAGTATTAGTCCCTCTCCAAGAAACAATGCGTATTAGAGAAGCACAGATCCCTGTACTCTTAGCAGAAGCCAGCTACCAGAAGCTTTCATTTGAAAAGAATAGATCTTAAGTTCTAATTTTGACCTATCTGAGGCCACAAAATACCTCTCTTAATTTTGTTATTGAATTTTACTAACAAGAATCATCTCCTTTCACTGCATATATTTAGTAGCAAGACAATTTTTTTTGGGGGAGTAGCAGTTCTTAGAACATTTCTCTCCCAGCTGGGGTACACTCACACACTTAGCAGCCACTCTTTTCACAGCCCTTAGGGGCCAGGATCTGGGACAGGTGTCGGGTGAGCAGGGAAGTATTTCATTTCAGTTCCCAAAGGGAGAATCAAAACCAGTTATTATTAAAGTGAGGGGGGCATTGTGAAATGTAAATCCTATTTACTGCCTGTTTTACTCTGAAGAAAAAACTTCATTCTGTATGTTCTCTGTCCAAAGAGGCAGAGCTATGTATTTATTACAATCCAGTTGAATGACAACCAGAAAAAAAACAATCAGACAAATAGTGACCTCGCAAGCTTTCAAAATGGCATTGAGTTTGCCAACAGGCCTGATTTGTTTCAGTGAATAGTTAATAGCTAATTTGATCCAAATATCACACTTCTGCATCAATTAAAATCAAAATTTGGGTTCCCCTGAGCACCGCCAGGAGTAATTCCTGAATGCAGAGCCAGTAGTAACCCCTGAGCATTGCCGGATGTGACCCAAAAGACCAAAAAACAAGTGATGGGGTGGGCCGAGAGAGGGCAGAGGCGGCACAGAGGCCGGTGAATGACGGGCTTCCCGAGCTGCAGGGTTAAGGCGCTGGTCTAGGAGAGAGAGATGAGGGAAGTTGGCGTAGGCAGACTGAGTGTGAGGAGCCCTGTTGACGCTGCACGGCTTATCTGGGCATGGGTCAGGGTTCACCTAGAATTCAGTTCCAAAACCAAAGAAACGGTTTCTCTTCCTCACTGGGTTGGTAAACACCAAACCGGGTAGTTGGAGAAGGTAATGGCACTACCAGATCTCCATATATATAAATAAATATATATATATATATATATATATATATACATAAAAAACCCAAGTAAGTTCACCATTCTGAACGAGGCATGTTGCCTAATGGAGAAGCAGAGGAAATGCTGAGGATGGGTCGAGTGAATTGACAGTCACTTAAGGCTATGGGATTGGGGCACACATTCCTCACTCTCTCTCTCTCTCTCTCTCTCTCACCCTCACTCTCTCTCCCCCATATTTTCCTCTGTACAATCCTTTCACCATGCCTGGTCCCTGAAGTAGGAAAGAGGACACGAGTTAATGGCTCACAGCAGTCGCACCCGACGCCCGACTCGCCTTTAGTGGTTGCTTGCAGCCCCTCATTGGCAAGTCTAGGCATGAGGAGCGGCTCCATGCTCCTGCCCTGCTCTTCTGTTCTCTGCATCTGTAAAGCATTGTTCAAATGGAAACACGTAAGACCTTTGCTTTCGTGGCTAGAAAGCTGTCAGTGCTGGAACACAGCGGGTCGCTGCATCTGACCCAGACTGGCAGTGATATAAGTAGTGGTGACTGGACACAAAAACTGACCTACCTAAATTCAAGACGACAAAGAGCAAGAGAACCCAAGGAAAGGAGAAATGTAGACAAAAGAAGTGAGTCTTGTTAGAGAGTCAGTTTCTCTCCCAGAGGATCTCTTGGTTCAAGCAACACTTTCCTATAAAGACATGATTTAATTCCAAAGGTTTGCATGCCAGTGATTCCACCGAAACCAAAACAAAATGTTTCAGGTTACAATGTGAATATTTCCATATAGGTTAGTATCTCAGTAAGAATCACTGTCTTCCCATTCATCATGGATATTTTTTTGAGCGGGCACCAGTAACATCTCCATATGTCCTGTCCCATGCTAGTAGAGCCCAAGGGCATCTGCTTGCTCCAGGAACATAAAGAGGCGCAAACCATTCCATCAGGTCATGGAAATGAGGTCTAAAATTGTTACTGGTTTTTGGCATATCAAATACGACACAGGTAGCTTGCCAGGCTCTGCCGTGCAGGTGAATACTTCAAATATTTTTATCTTTTTTTTTTTGGGGGAGAGGGAGAGAGGGCCATGGTTTGGGCCACGCCTGGCAGTTTTCAGGGCTTGCTTCTGACCCTATGCTCAAGGAACCTATTGTTTGATCTTAACTTCTAAAGAGATCCTTCAATATTTACTTAATTTTATCAAATGCATAATTCCGTGATTACTGAGGTAGAAAATAGGTCTGAATGCAAGAATGTCTAGTCAGCTAAAATCAAAGACTTCTAATAACCATTAACTATCAGCATTTCACCAAAGGCCCACAAATCATTACTATTGTTTTGGAATTACTATTGGAATCATTACTAAATTCAATATAATCGCTTCTTGGCCTTTTGGCTAAGATGAAGGGAGAAACTCCAATACAGTGCTTGGCCTACTACAAAGAGTTTTTAACATTTATCCCTAAATAACAATCATGTTATTTCACATCTGATCATTCTGTAAAAAAATAATAGCCAATGCTCTTCAAGTCAATGTAGGGAGGGGTTTATTTTCATTAGGTATCATTGCAATTGATTCATTGCAATAATCGTACCCTAGTATCTTATTCTTCTCTAGGAGTTGTACTACTTATTAAAGACTCTACGGAAAAGGATTTTATTTTCCCCCTCTTCCCTTCCCTTTGTTGCTGTGTTGTTGCAGTAACTGCGGCTCATGTGCACACTGGCCTGTGTTGTTTGCCAGGACTCACACTGGCTCAAAGGATCATACACATGCTCACTGGGGCTCGCATTCACTTAGTTGTGCTAGTGAGGATTCTGGTCGTGGCACTCAGTGCGTGGTGCCTATGCATGTTTGTTCTGGTGGTAGCAGTCGCTGGAGATCACACATGGCACTCGCATCTCGCTTTGATGCTCACCTGACTTGTGGCACTTGAGACATCTGGCAATGTCCAGAGAGTGCCCGCTCCACTTCAGCTCTGAGGGCCCAAGGACTTAGGGTTCCTCCGGACACGGCCGATACATTGGGGAACTTTGGGACTGAACTCGTGGCGTCACGCATGCTTGCAAGCCAGGTGCTTTCAGCCTGGAACCATTCCCCGGACCCAAGAGCTTTATTTTCATATAGTGGAGATGGCTATAAAATTGGTATCATTTCTTTTAAAGATCCATTTAATACTATTGGTTAAAGGAAAGGTCGTTGTTTAAGTTATTCTACTTGTAGAAACTTAAGTCTGAATGAAGTGGAATAAACTAAGACTGTCAAACCAGTTACAACTGGTCATAGGAAAAGGGGTACAACAGTTATGGCACATCTAACTAATGGAATTTTCTGTAGCCATTAAAGAAAATAAGATTATTTCTGGACCGGCACAGCAAGGCTTTCAAGGAACACAAGTGGAAAGAGAAAGGCTGTATGATAATGATAATTGTGATTATTGTGATAATGATGATTGTGCTTTAAATATCAGTACTTCTAAACTAGTGAAGTATGTATTGTGCCTGAGCCATTTTACCTTCATTTCTTTATTTGTGTATGTGGGTGGAGAGGTTTGGGCTCACACCCAGCAATGCTCAGGGCACTCTCCTGGTTGTGCTCAGAGATTAGAACTGACAGTATTAGGGCAATATGCAATGCAGGGTTTGCAAGGCAAGTGCCTTCGCCTGTACCTATCTCTCCGTCCCTCTTCCCTAAGTCAATTCTCAACATAACCCTGCGAAGTAGGGACGATTTAGAGATAAGGAAACTGAAACAAAATCACTTGTTCAAGTTCACAAAATGGGTCAGAAGCAGAGCCTGGCTTGGGGATCTTATTGCTCTTACCTGGTTATTGTATTCCACTAATGTTGAAAGCATATTCGGTGCATATCTGTATATGAGTGTATGTGTAGAGACATGTACACAGAAAGTGTATTTAAGCCTCTAAACTGGGAACAGCGGCTTTCACTGAAAGGTGTAGGCTGGGAGATAACACACAACATGTTTTTATCTAGTATCTCATTTACTTATCTATTTATTTATTTTTGCCTGTTTGCTTCTATTATGCAGCACATACCTGGAATTTTTCACAAATACAGGTTCTCAATTTTTATTTCTGGGTACTTTTCTTTGACTGACAGAAGTCAAGGAAATGTGACCCTTCTCTAGCATTAAAAAGTTCTACTCCTTGACCTGGGTTCAATCCCTGGTATCCCAGATGGTCACCCAAGCACAGCCAGGAGTAGTCCCTCAGTGCACAGCCAGGAGTTTCCCAGGTGTGACCCAAAAAGTAGGAAAAAAAGTTTATGGGCTAGAGCAATTGAACAGCAGGTAGGGGTTTTGCCTTGCATACAGCAGGCCCAGTTTTGATTCCCAGCATCCCATATGGTTTCCCGGGCACAACCATGAGTAATTCCTGAGTGCAGAGCCAGGAGTAACCCCTGAGAATCACCGGGTGTGACCCAAAAGCAAAAAAAGAAAAGCTATACCACCCATTCAACAGAACCAATCTAGACTCTGCCAAATGTTCCGTTCTGCCTTGTCCTCAAGGAAGCAAAGTCCCAGAAGAGGCTGACAGGTGAACAGTAATTTTCAGAGTCCCTATAAAGAAGATGTGGGAAATGGGGAGTCATGGTGGGAGGGAGAGATGCCCAGTGTAGTACGCCTCAGGCATGTGGACAGGAGAAGACCTTTTACCCAGCTACTTAGGGAGGGAACAGGTCTGCGGGCAGCAGGCAGGGAGGGCGAGGAAAACAGTGGCAGATGGAGGAAGTGATGGCTGAGCGCAGTCACGTGGTTTTTGGCCAACTGGGGATTTGGTGGTGGGGAGGCGCCAGGCACGCGGAGGAGCTGCCGCAGTGTTCATCACCTCACTGTGGAAGAGTTTTTCAGGACATCAGAAGAACACAGCTACTCCCAGAGTAATCAGAACACACAGATCAAAAAGCCAGACATGCCTTGGGATGGGGTCCAGCCTCACCCAGGGAGGACGTTTGGACAAGTGTGGATGAAAGCACTGTCCTGGGCAAGACACAGATAGCTCAGAAGGATTCACTATCACTATCTTCCCGTTCATCATCTATTTGCTAGAGCAGGCACCAGTAATATCTCCATATGTCCTGTCTCATGCTAGTAGAATCCAAAGGCATCTGCTTGCTCCAGGAACATAAAGAGCCTCAAATCATTATATTAGTTCACAGGAATGACCTAATATAAATGTTACTGGTATTTGGTATATCAAATACTACGAGCACCTTGCCAGGCTTGCCATGCGGGTGGCATACTGTTGTAGTCACCTCTAAATAAAGCATTTATTGATGAACTGCGCAGCGTTCGCGCGAGCCAGGCTGTGATAGTCTGGTCTGCTGGGTGGAGTTGTGATGAGAGGGAAGTCCGGATGTGGAAAATGGCGGGCCCCATGGAGGAGGGGTGTTGTCTGGCTTGTTGTGAGTCTGCTGGGGTGGCAGGCCAGGGCTAGAACCCGCCATGCCTCCCGGGCACCTCATAATCCTCAGAAGGATTAATACTGTGTAAACCCCCTTACATGAAGGCCTCCACGAGTCACACCCATAGAGACAGGTAGAGCAGCGAGTTACTCGGGGTGAATGGCGAGGATAGGAAGTTATTAGCTCAGCGGTAACCTAATTTCAGTTTGAGATGGAAACGTTATGGAAACGGTAGTGGTAAGAATTGCGTAATTGGGGGGAGTGATAGTTCAGTGGGTAAGGCCCTTGCCTTGTACTCTACTGACCTGGGTTCCACATTCCTGCGCCACAAAAGGTCCCTCAGCACCGCCTGGAGTTAAGCTGAATATGGTTCCCCAAAACAAACAAAAAGCAATTGCACAACCATTCAATGTACTTAATATACTTAACGTAATTCACACAGAAGTTAAAATGATAAATCTGATGCTATGCAATTTTGAATGTAATAAAAAGGTTAGAAGGGTACATTTTCTGTGTATTTTATTACAATTTAAATAAAATTGTAATGAAAAAAGGAGAAAAGGCTCTCATTATTTTGGCTCTTAACATATAAGATTAAATGCCATTTCTTTGCTTAAGTGGATCGTTTGCTTCGTTATGTAACAAGAGCTGCCAAGCACTGAAGAAAGCAAGTTTTGTGCTAGCTGAACATGCAGAAAATGAGGCAAACCAGGCTCAGAGAAGTCAGTTAATTCGCCCAAAGGGTTACACAGCTTGAGGGGGGCAATTTTAGGAAGACCAAAAGTGGAGCTCATGTCTTTTGCATCCCCCTAACATCTTGCTCTTCCACCAGTCCCCAAACTGCTTCTCTGGCTACTCTTCTGGAACTCACCACTTTTCTTTTACACTTTCTCCCCATCTGTGCCACGCAAATCAGGGTTTGGTGTTTCCAAGGTTCCAGAAAGCAGCCGGAGGCACAGCAGAGAGTTTCGTGGCATATTTACTCTTGAGCTAAGCCAGGCACCACACAAGAGCTTTGACCGGCGCCCCGAGACCTAAAGAGCACCCAAGATGAGCCTAGTAGACAGGGGCGCTCCGTGAACACCTGGAGCGAGGACAGGCGGGCTCGTCATTTGCTTGCGGCAGTTATCTGGAGAATACGGCCGCGCAGCCCCGCGGCCTCCCGACTCCCCACTCGCAGGTACCCGTCGCGGAGGGACCCGGCGAGCAGGCGCGCAGGCGCGAGGGTCTCCATCACTCCGCGCCGGCTTCGCCGCGGCGCCCCCGAGTCCTCCCAGCCTCCCTCTCCGCCGCCCGCCACACCTCGCACCCCGAAATCCAGCCCCCGCCCGCCGCCCCTCCTCCCGACGCGCTTCCCCCGACCGGGCCCGGCCCCGCGCGGCCTCCACCTCCCCCCTGACCCCGCGTTGCACAATGCGCGGGCAAAGTCTGCGAGGGTGTGAACCCCGCGCCCCGGCCCCTGGGCGGGGACGCTCGGTGGCCGAGCGGGCACCGCGGCGGCGCGGGCACAGCCGGGCCCAGTCGCGCGGCGCCGGAGCCGCGAGTCCCCGGGAGCCGCCGCCAGCCCCCGCGCCGCGCGCTCCTCGCAGGCCGCCGCAGCCATGGCGGAAGTTCGCAGACGTCAGCATGCCGGGGTTAAAGGAGAAGCCCCCGCGACCGCCGCCGCGCACAGCCATGAGGAGGAGCTGGGCATGGCGTCGGCCGAAACGCTGACCGTCTTCCTGAAGCTGCTGGCCGCCGGCTTTTACGGCGTGAGCTCCTTCCTCATCGTGGTGGTCAACAAGAGCGTCCTCACCAACTACAGGTAGCGGCCGGGGAGGCCGCGCGCGGGAAGGGAGCGGCCGCCGCGCCCCGCGGCCAAGTTGAAGGCAACAAAGTTGCGCGGGGCCGGGGCCTAAAGTTGAGGGCAACAAAGTTGCTCGGGGGCGGCGGGCCGGGGCGGGGTGGGGGGGCGCGGCCGGAGCGCGCGCGGGCCGCGGGGTCGGGGACCCTCGCCCGGAGCCGGCCCGGGATGCCTCTAGCCCACCGCCTTCGGCACTTGCCCGGGGTCCCCGGCGATCGCTGACAGCCCCCCCGCGGCCGAGAGCCCGGGGTCGGGGCGGCAGAAAGCGGCGGAGCTGGGAAGGGCCGAGACCCCCGCAGAGCTCTCGGGAGAGTCGGGCAAGACAGGACAGTGGCCGCCGCGGGCTACACAATCCGGCGCGGCCGCCCGCGGCCAGGGATTCTCCCAGGGGGAGACGTGGGGCGGCGGTGGTGGGGGTGGGTGGGCTTTGGGGATGAAAATGCATTTTCGGGGACCGGAGCGAGAGGACGACGGAGAGGGCACTTGCCTGGCGCGCGCGCGGGGTCCACCCAGGTCCTTTCCCCGCTGTCCCCTTACCGGTGCCCCCCCGCCCACCCGGAGTGATTCCTGAGTGCAAAGCCTGTACACGGCCGGGTGTGGCCCCCAACAAAACAAAATGAAAAAAGCATTTTTTTTTCTTTCTTTTTCAGGTTGTCTGTATATTGAATGCACAGAGCTGCCTTTGGCTTTTTCTGATCCTTTTCCTTCTCTCACTGGCCCTTTTTTTTTTTTTTGTAGGTTTCCTTCCTCACTATGTGTTGGACTTGGCCAGGTTAGTTGGAATCTTCAGCACAACGTGGTTGGTGTTGTTAGGACTTGTGTGTGCGCCTTTGTAAGTAGAACAGTGAACCTGTGTTCTCTGCCTGCAGATGGTCGCCACTGTGGCAGTTCTGTGGGTGGGAAAGGCGCTCAGAGTCGTCACGTTTCCTGACCTTGACAGAAATGTACCTCGAAAGGTAAAGAAAACCCAGAATGCTTCGTTTTCTGAAAAGACGGCACTGTTTTGTAAAGAATAGGGCCTGCTTATTTATCATTCATTTATTCACTCACTCACTCACTCACTCACTCACTCACTCACTCACTCACTCATTCATTCATTCATTCATTTGCTTTTTTTGGGTCACACCCGGCAGTGTTCAGGGGTTACTCCGGGCTCTGCACTCATGGATTACTCCTGGAGGTGCTTGGGGACCATATGGGATGCCGGGATTGAATTGGGTGGGCAGCTGCGTGCAAGGCAAATGCCCTCCCCCTGTGCTAATCGCTCCAGCCCCAGTGCCTTATTTCAGTGTTGCCGCCTGGATATCACTCCATTCAGGGTGGACAATGTGGTGATTTGAAAAAAAAAGACATATTGATCCTTTAAAAAAAAAAGACTTATTTTAGAAGCCTTGTCTGGTTTAGTTAATGGACACTTATTGGAGTACAGGGTTTTACATTTTCACCATTTATTAGTCTTTTCTGCATTCATTATTCTTTGCATTTATCTTTTTTAATTGTGTTCGTCTCTGCTTGACTGTGGAGGATGAATTGCCTTTTCTTTTGCTGCTGACGGTAAAAGCCTTGGGCTAGTGCATTATCGGGTGCAAAGCAAATGTTTCATCCTAATATCCTTTGCTCAGATGCCTGTTTTTTGCTCCCCGCCCCACCCTTCTCTCTCTGCCATAGTATTTGTCCTGGTATAAACTGTCACTGCTTCTAGGGGCCAACATTGTGTACAAAAACTAATCTTGTGTTCTAAGTGGGAAGGATTTGATCATATAAACAACTGTTTCTGTTTCAAAGGATCTTGTTTCCGCTGTCTTTATTACTGAGTTTTGTTATCCCTTTTTAAATTTTCTAGACGTTTCCACTACCTCTACTGTATTTTGGGAACCAAATCACGGGACTGTTCAGCACAAAAGAAACTGAAGTATGGATAACTTTTATTTTACTAGTGCCACTTATATAATGTATTCTGAAACTTGTGCGTGAGTGAATTTAAAAAAATGTACTTTATACATTTTTTTAATCTGGAAAAAAGGAAAGAATCAGAATGTCTCTGCTAATAAATAATGAAGATTATGTCAAAGTTCAGTTTAAGCTTGTTTTAAGAGAACTTTTTTGCTGGCCCCACTCGCTGGTAAAGTACTATTTGATAATGGGACTCTATAACTGTCATAGTGTTATAAGGGATTTTCATTGTGTTTAAGACCTGTAGTGAAGGATAGATGCTAAGCCTCTAAGATGTCAGTGAGCACAGTTCATAACTGTTTCCGTTTAGGGCAGTTCTCTGCGCAGAATCAGAGGGTGGCGGGGAGAACTTGTTAGTGCTTTGCTTTCGCATGAGGGTAGTTAATACCACCCGGTGGCAGCCTGCTGCAGTATGGTTGCTGTTTCATCCAGGGCAGGATAGCTGTGCAGGCAGCAGCCGCTTAGAAGGAAGCAAAGTGTGTCCTCTGCTCTGACAGCCCAGCCTGACCATCCTCCCAGCCCTAGTTCTAGGCCCGCACCTCATAAAGGGAGAGCAGCGTGTGCTGGGTGCATGTGTTAAAAAGTGCACACACACACACACACACACACACACACACACACACACACACACACCCCACACCCCCAGACCGGGACCCGGTTTTGGCTCTTCCGGGTGAGCTGAGCCTCTGGAGCCAGGAGAGACCACTGGAGACAGTGTCTCTTCTTTCATCAAACCAGGTCTGGCAGCGTTACCTAGGTGCTGTCTCTGTGAGGGGCTCCAGGGGCTCAGACTTATCCTGGTATCTTTCCCTCGCAGCTCCCCTTTGGAAGGATCTATAGCCCTGCCGCAAACGCCCCTTAGTTTCCTCTTTTGATTCATGGTCACCCGCCACCGTGGAGTAGGGTGAGATCTGTTTGGAAACAGCCAGGTTGTAAGAAGTTGTGTGTTTGACGGGGGCAGGCGAAACACTTTGAGAATTTAGAGGAAGACAGACTTAGCTCCCCAGAAGGAAAGGCAGAGGATGGTTTATGAATGGGAAAGGAGGGAAGGAGAAGTCGGGAGGGAAGAAAGGTGTTTTTCTTGCGGAAGACTGACAGTCACTGTCTAGGCTTTTTTGCGTGATTAGTGAATAAAATGAGAAAAGAATGGGTGTTTTTAGTTTCCATGATCTCTTCCACTTTTATGCTCAGTTTGTGGTTTATCATTTCTAGTAGTTTGGTAAAAGCAAACCTTTGAAACGTTCATGTGAGAACTAGTTTTTAAAGAAATACAGGTTTAATTTAATAAAATTAATCGGCATGGAAATTCTATAGCAGGAAGGGATTTGCATTATTTTATGTTATTACCACAAAGAATCTTAGTTTAAATACTTTTTGTCTCTTGCCTAATTACTGCTTTTATTTTTTTAATAGCTTGCCAATGTTTACAGTCCTGAGAAGGTTCTCTATCCTGTTTACAATGTTTGCTGAAGGAGTCTTACTCAAGTGAGCTAAATTTCAATATATTTAGATTTTAAACTCCAGTCAGCCTTGAGAATGTGGCCAGTGTATGTGAGATACTAAGAGTATGTGTCTTGTTTCTCTCTTGGCTTTTGAAAAGGTGAAGTAACATTCTACCTTAGCTAGGAATTGCTAGTTCATGGGGACTAGTTAGCAGATTACTGGCGGGAATTGGAAAGGTAGCTAAATGTTCTTGAAAGTAGTTTTTTTTTTTAAAAGAGTTCTTATACCTGCTGGTGCCAGCCTAATGGCTCTCGTTGGCGTTTTCCGGCAGGTTAGTTTGGGTGAGGGGCTTGCTCAGAGCTACTCCTGCTCAGTACACAGGCGTGAGCCCCGGCGTGCACCGAGGAGCCAGCACAGCCCCAGGGATGCCAGGGGGTGGCCGCCATGGGGCAGGCACCTTGACCGCTGTGCTTTCTCTCTCGGCGCAGTGGCTTAGGTTTGGGCACTGCTCACGTGTTGATGACTTTTACTCTGAATATGTTTGATATTCCCTTGTTCCCCTTTTTGGCTGACACCCAGTGGCTCTCAGGGGCTTAGTCCTTCCCGAAGCACTCGCGGAGGTAGTGCTCAGGGGACCATAGTGTACCAGTGGCTCTCAGGGCTTAGTCCTTCCTGAAGCACTTCGCAGAGGTAGTGCTCAGGGGACCATAGTGTACCAGGGGGCCGCACCTGGGCCAGCAGCTGCTGCATCTTTTGGATCAGGTTTCATATTTTTTACATAAATTCTGAATTGTGAAAATTAATAAAAGCCAATGCTAATGATAACAAAAATAAGTATGATTACATAAAAATTGAAGCTTTTTGCTTTATCAAATAGATCCTTTAAACTTCTAACTCCTTGGAAACATTGAAAATATATTTATATTCAAAAAATTAAGCTATATATATGCTAAAATTTTAAGCTATATATAATTTATATAACTTGAAATTTTTTTTATATTTTTTGTTTATTTTTGATCATACCTGGTAGTACTCACGGCTTACTCCTGGCAAGGCTTGGGGACTGACTATATGGGATTCAGGGGATCAGGCCTGGATCAGCCATGTGCAGGACAAGCACCTAAGCTACTATATGATCACTCCAGCCTTTATAATTTTTTAAAGAATTTTTTTTTTTTGTTTTTTTTTGAGTCACACCTGGCAATACTCAGGGGCTTACTCCTGGCTCTGCACTCAGGAATTACTCCTGGAGGTGCTCGGGGGACCATATGGGATGCTGGGATCAAACTCAGGTTGGCCACATGCGAGGCAAATGCCCTCCCCGCTGGACTATGACTCGGTCCCTCCCCCCCACCCCCAAATAAGTAAATAAAAGAATGTATGTCATTGGGGTATAGAGGGTGGGGAGGGGAGAGGACCTGTCTTATTATGTAAGTTTTTGTGAGTAACTAAAGACAAACATGATCTTAAACACTTTTTTGCAGAAAGACTTTTCTTGGGGTATTAAGATGACTGTATTTGCAATGATTATTGGAGCCTTTGTAGCTGCCAGGTGAGTGTTGTAACATTTATGAAGTTACATTGGAAATTATAATTATTGATAATAAATGGTCCCTTTTATAGTTATAGGCTAATAAGAGTCATATTATTGGAAAGCTTCTGTTAAACTTTTCGAAAGTTAAATTTTTTGGCTTCATTTTGGCTCTATTTTGATCAAACCCAACAGTAGTAGACTCAAGATTCTTAACAGGTCAGTTCATATCATTTAGGATTTATGTGTTGTCCTGTTTACTGAATGTGTGCCATGTGCAACATGATATATTTGACATTTATACATATTATTCGTCTTCTTTCCAATAACCGAGGGGTATAGTTATAGTTTAGTTTAGGACACTAAAGCCTGAACTAAATAATCTGCTTAAGGTCACCTCACTAATACAGGTCAGAGTTGGAGTTTGAATCCATGCCTGACTGCAGCCTGGGTGCTTTCATTGATAATCCGGTGTTCTTTCATTCTGCATGCTTCTAAGGACAGTGATTTCTCAGAAGAGTCACAGAGGATTGCTTTTATTTGACCTCACTGTGTTACGTCGGAGTGCTGGCTGTTCTCTCAATTATTAAAATGAACTGTGATTATTAAGTTTCAGTCTTCAAAAAAGCATGCTGACAATGAATACCTTAAAAAAAATACAATTTAAATAATGCTAAAACCCTCTACAACGTTTGCCCAGCCCAGTGTGTGCATACATGCTTTTGGTAGTCCTACAAATGCTGAGTGGCATGTTTTCCACCTGGGAGTGCCAGGGTACTTCTTGGATTGGCTCATTGACCTTTATGTCTGGGAAAGGTGTGTGTGAGATGACGTGGGTAGCAGTGGGGTAACGGGACGTTTATAAGTCCGGTTCTGTTCTACCCTACATCTACAATAATTTCATGCTGAAGGGAAAATAGAGGGATGGAATAATTAGTTGCTAGTTTGGTTATTTTGGTTAGACCGCATCGCCTCCTTGGGAAACTGTTCTTTACGCCACTCCTGCCTGCCTTTTTAAGACGGCCTTCTTGTCTTTGGCGCATTTCCAAGAGGTTGCTGAGATCCAAACACACAACAGGACTTAATGAGGGGCTTACTCATAGTTTCCAGGATTGCTGTCTGGACTGGCCTTATCTAGTTAGAGCCTTCCACTTGGGAAAGAGATAGGGAAGAAGGAGTCTTAAGGCTCTCAAGCAGTCTGTACAGTAAACCGTTCTGTCAGGAGTTGCAGTGGCCCAGAGCTGCTTTGATGCTCTCTCTTTATTTTTGGGTATCGGACTATTTTAGCAAGGAACTAAAATCTGCCCTTAAGCGTACTTTTTACTTTTTAAAAGATGTTCTTTCTGTTTGATTTACTCAGTTTTTTTTTTTGTTTCTTTTGGTTTTGGGGCCACACCCAGTGTTGCTCAGGGCTTATTCCTGGCACTCTGCTCAGGGATCATTCCTGGCAGGTTCGGGGAGCCACATATGCCAAGAATCAAACCTGAGTTGGCCACATAGAAGGCAAGCACCCTACACAGTACCATCACTCCAGCTTGACTTACTACGCTTTTATGTTATGCCTGGTGCTCTGTTAAATATTAGAAGACTAGGTTTTCTTTTTCCGTTGGTACATTTCCTAGGCTCACTGAGCAAATGTTTTTAGCATTTGACTTCTTACTATATCATAGATAGTGTTTTTTGGCTTGACGGGCAGCTTGACTCTAACAACCAACCTATGCCAGAAATTCCACTCCGTGGTCAACCATTTTGCAGCATAGTTTAACACTCATGTCAACTGGTGGGAAAAAATTTTCATCACTTTGGTTTTCTTATCTGTGAGTTGAACTGCTGCTTTCTACCTGCTTAACATGTATGTGCTGGTTGTTGCTTTCTGTTTAACTTTGAGTCCAGAGTATCACTAGTGATTGAGTTAAAGTATTAGTGCTTATCATTTCTGAAAACTCCCTCTCTAAGCATGCAGTTGCAAACCGGAAGCAGAAATCAGGGCCACGTGGTGACTGATTAAACATACTCTTGTAAACTGTCGTAATTCAGACATAGTTAAAATTAATGCATGCTCTTGAAAGAATATACATTGTCACTAAAACATTGCTTATGTTTTGCAGCTCCGATTTGGCATTTGATCTGGAAGGATTTTTTTTATTCTGATCAATGATGTACTGACAGCAGCAAATGGTGCATATGTAAAACAGAAGTTAGATTCAAAAGTAAGTGACTGTTTAAAGCTTCCTCAACACGTTGGCCAGTGCTGCTAATGTCAGTTCATCAGGTTTGGCAGGAAGTAAAGAAATAACTTAGGAGGAGCAGGTAAGACATGGGTGATAGGTGCTGGTAAAATGTTTCCACAAGAATCTTTGTTTTTCAAGTAGGTTGGGGAAGACTGCTTTGAGGAGAATGGGGTAGGTGAGGGTATTAGAGAAGGAGGCCCGAGAGGCGCTGTTTGTTCTCGAAGAGGCTACTTCAGCTTTTCCTACTCCTTCCCCTCTTTTGAGCAGTACATCTTTTGTCATAGAAATGGTTGTCACTAACAACCAACCTATGCCAGAAATTCCACTCCGTGGTCAACCATTTTTGCTGCTTCAAAGCAGCTCTGGGCCACTGCAACTCCTGGCAGTGTGTGTGTGTGTGTGTGTGTGTGTGTGTGTGTGTGTGTGTGTGTGTGTGTGTAAAATATACACATATATATATATGTATCTTACATATGTATGTATTACATGTACATATATATTTGGGGCTGGAGAGATAGTATAGTGGATAAGTCTCTGCCTTCCACAGGGTCCATCTCTGGTATCCCCAGAACTTCCAGGAATTACGAGTGCAACACCTAGAGAAAACCCTGATCATCGCTGGGTTGTGCACCAAAAACCCAAAAAGTAAAAATAAAAAGATCAGCCTCTAGAACAACTTGTGGAGCCCTGTATAAGGACACAACTAGTCCTGCGCGTTTACAGTCCTGCCCTGAGTTGAATTTTAGGTGCACTCTGTTTGTTCAACACAGTTAAATGTGAAAGGAGAAGCAGAACAGTTTGGCATTGTTGTCTGGATAGTGTGACAGTATGAGATTTTGGCATTTGTCAGTTTTCTGGACAGCTTCTGCATGTGTGTGTGTGCATGTGTGTCTCAGAGATTTTGGAATTTGTTAGGTGTGTGTGTCGGGGGAGTTTGGAATTTGTCAGAGGTGTGTGTGTGTGTGTGTGTGTGTGTGTGTGTGTGTGTGTGTGTGTGTGTGTGTGTGAGAGAGAGAGAGAGAGAGAGAGAGAGAGAGAGAGATTTCGCATTTGTCAAAGGGTGTGTGTGTGTGATCCCGGCAGCATGCTGTTTAAATGCTGCCGCCCTCGGCAGCTGTTAAAGGTGGTCTGTCCTAGTAAGTTTGCTTGCTGCCCTAGAGAGTGCGTCTTTTCACTGGTCCTCGAGTGGCCGTGAGTGGCTTTGGTTTATGGCCATACTGAGATGCTTCTAATAGGAGTTCTATCACCTGTATTTTCAACCTTGGTTCTTTGAGCATGAATCTCGTGGCAAAACACTTAGGGCTTCACTTCACATCTGAATGCTGAAATTAATTTTATAAGAATTTTCTTTTTGGCGGGGGTTGTGGGTAGAGCAGTGGTTTAAAAGCACTTTAAGGGCCGGAGCGATACCCCAGCAGGTAGGGAGTTTGCCTTGCGAGGCCGGCCTGTGCCGGCCTGGGTTCGATCCCGGCATTCCATATGGTCCCCCGAGCACCACCAGGAGTAATTCCTGAGTGCAGAGCCAGGAGAAACCCCTGAGCATTGCCGGGTGTGACCCAAAAAGAAAAAAAAAGCATTTTAAACCTTAAATTATATAAAGACAGGGGCCGGAGCGATAGCACAGCGGGAGGGCGTTTGCCTTGCATGCAGCCTACCCGGGTTTGATCCTGGCATCCCATATGGTTCCCGAGCACCGCCAGGAAGTAGCTCCCTGAGTGCAGAGCCAGGATAACTCCCTGAGCATCGCGGGGCATGACCCAAAAGTATAAAAAGAAGAAAAAGCGATATAAAGGCATATTTGTGATTGAAGTTGTGGAAACATACAGAGGTGGGGTGGGGGGAACAAAACTTCCTCTAATACCACTAGAATGCGTGAGCACTGTTTTGTGTGTGTGCTTGTATATGCTTAACTAACTCTGTAAAGTGTAAGCAGGAAGAATGACTGTCTGTGTGTGTGTGTACATTCATAGGTTTCTCATCTGTGTTTTGTTCATCACCCTTTCATGAGGGCTGAAACGATCGTGCAGTGAATAGGGCGCTTGCCTTGAACGTGGCTGACCAGGGGTCTGCGTTCTCAGCACCCATATGAGCCCCCTCTGGGAGTGATCCTTGAGCACAGAGCCAAGAGTAAGCCTCGGGCTCCTCTGGTTGTGTACCCCCAAAATAACCACCCTGATTCACACTGATCCATAAAGATCTTTATTAGGATTGTTCAGCGTTTTGGGTCCAGGAGGCCTGGAGACCACTCCGGCGTACTTCGGCGTGGCTGCACGGGTGGACTCCTGGACCCTGGCGACCCAGCGCTTCTCCAGCCACCCAGCCCTTGGGCCACCAGCCTGTGGGGGGCGGGGCGGGAAGTAGGGGCATGTGGTTCGAGGATCCAAGCCAGGGCTTGTGCAGAGTGTGGCATGCACTCCGGCTCTCTGAGCGGCTGCCGCCTTCTCAGTGACTGCGTCTAACATAGCCGTCGTCATCCAGGCACTTCATTTCCTGTTGTTAAATGTTTCCAGCCTCTCAAAGCCCCTTTTTAAGAAGATCGTTGGACTTTTGACACCGCTCAGTGACGTCCCAGCCGCAGAAGCTAGGCAGTACCACGGTGTCCTCATTCCTCCTCCTCCGCCCGAGGCCCCCATCACTGACCTGCTCTTGCTGAATGTCCGGGCGATGTGTGAATCAGCTTGGGCCCGAGTACCTGAAGCACACTCTTCATACTGTTGGGCAGTTGTGGGGACCTTGATTTTCTTTTTCTTTTCTCTTTTTACTGCTTTTTGGACCATAACTTAGAGTCCTGAGGGGGCTACTCCTACTCGGGAGTTGTTTCTGGTTCTGTCGGGATTGAACCCGGGCTCAAGCGTACAAGGTCTGTGCTCCAGCTCTTGGGGCCATCTCTCCGGCCACTGCAATCTGTATTACACTTCACCTCCACAGAGATCCTTTACTGGGAATTCGTGTCTGTGGTGGTCTAGACACGAGCAGTGTCTGAGTCTCACCATCTATTTTGGTTAATGGTATTCTGCTCTGGTTCTGAAAAACCCAAGATTTGCTGTTTGTTTCATTTTTGGAAAGGGAAGAGAAGTATTTATGTGCATAGGATTATTTGTGATCAAACTAATCTCTCCCCTGCTTGTTGCTCATGGAATCTATTTCAGAGACATTTTATTTATTTTGGATTTGGGATCACATCTAGTGGTGTTCAAGGGTTATTACTGGTTCTGCCCTCAATTATCTCTTCTGGTGGGCCTCAGGAGTGCCCTGAATTGAAACTTGGCTGGCTGCGTGCGTTGTAGGTTCCTTCTGGCTGTCCTGTATTGCTCTAGCTCCTATAGATCTCAGGTACATTTTAAATCTTAGAATTTTTCATTCTTTTAAACCTAGGATATTTAACATTTGTAAAACTTCTAACGGCTAGTTTGTTGTATGGATGTGGGGAGTGGAACTCTGTACCAGATTGTCTTTGTTTGCTAGAAGCAGATAAAACATTTCATTATTTTCTCTCCTAGGGGCTGGGGAAATACGGTCTGCTCTACTACAATGCACTGTTCATGATTCTGCCCACCCTGGCCATCGCATATTTCACAGGAGGCGGCGCAAAAGGTAGAGCGTTCCCATCACTTAGTGGCTCGTGTTTCTGAATCGTAGCTATAGCAAAAGATAGGCTTGGGTTGTTATAAAAGCAAATCTGCTTATTGAGTGAGCAGTAAGCTCACTGAGACTTTACTTTTAGCTTGCCAATATCATACTGACCTTTTTATTGGCCAAAGAGCCAGTTAGGATTAAAATGGTTTAAAACACCCATACCGTCAACATAAAAATAGTCCATGCTAATGAGCATCTTTCTCTTATATGCTAGAAATTAATCATATGCTAGAGTTCTCAAGCTCTTCCCTGAGAAACAAAATTCTGAAGTAGTAGAATTCTTTGACGTGAAACAAAGGCGGGCCATCTCCAGAAACAGGGTTTTTTTTTTTTTTTTGGTAGTAATTTTCTTCCTGGCATAAATCCGAGCTAGTTTCTTTCCTCCTCAGAAGATATTTAGCACTGTATGTTGATTTAATCATATTAATAGAAGTTTGCATAAAATAGTGTATTCATTTTCTGCAAGCGTTAAGTAAATCAGAGTAGGGTTGCAAAATAAATCTACAGAAGAATTTTTCTCTAAAACAAGCACATCACTTGATCACTTGAATCCCGTTATTCATCGATTTGCTCGGCGGGCGCCAGTAACATTTCCATTGGACCCTATCACGTGCCAATGTGGCCCAATGACATCTGGTTGCTTCCAGGAATATGAAGAGCCTCAAACCGTTCCTTCAGGGTCTTGACAAGGAAGTCTGACCATCTTGTAGGTGGGCGGCCACGTGATCTCTTGACATCCGTGGGATCCAGTTGGTAATGGCTCTAGTCCAGTGGTTGTCTCCAAATGGCATTACATGTCCAGCCCATCTGATTTTTGAAGCCTTGGCAAGCGAGACCAAGCACATATTTAGGAGAAAGATGGATATTTTTGTAGAAATCCTCAAAGTTTTTTTTTATATATTTCATCTCGGGGGGACCATATGGGATGCCGGGAACTGAACCCGAGGCGGCTCTGTGCAAGGCAAATGCATCACTTTGGCCCCTTAAGTGCTATTTTGAGTTTTACATAATTAGACTAAGGTGTTTGTGAAAAATAAAGATTACTTAGACGGTGTTCTTTTCGTTAAGGGCCTTGAATCATCTTGTGGAGCAGACCTGTCAAGAAAAGTGATAAGGTGTAGGTTCTGGGGGATAACATTTTGGAGGTGAGCTCAGTTGTTACTCCTGGCTCTCCACTCAGGAATTGCTCCTGCAGGCTCGGGGGACCCTCTGGGATGCTGGTTATTGAGCCTGGGTCTGCGCTTGCGAGGCAAATCCCTACCTGCTGTACTGTCTCCCCAGCCTGGGAGATAGCATTTCCCCCTGGAACTTACTAACAAAATACAATATGAATGATCACTGAGATTTTAGATGATTAGTAGGGTTAGAGTTGGAAACAGCGTGAGTTCTAAGTTTTGCTTTTGTTCCTAAATTCTTTTTTTTCCGCTTTTTTTTTTTTTTTTGGGGGTCACCCGGTGATCCTCAGGGGTTCACGCCTGGCTCTTTGTTCGAGAATTACTCCTGGCAGTGCTCGGGGGATCATATGGGATGGCGGGGATCGAACCCGGGTTGGCCATGTACAGGGCAAATGCCCTCCCTGCTGTGCTATTGCTCTGGCCCCTGTACCTAAATTCTTTGTGTGCTTATGAGATGGCATTCCATGACATTCCATGGAATGCCTTCAAAGGCATTGAAGAAATAGCTAAAAAAGACAAAGAACCTCCGGCTCCGGGCACATCTCTTTGACTCCAGCATTCTCCTGCATTAACATACGCCTCAGAGACCTGGGCCCTACGAAAGCAGGATGAGAATGCTATTGGGTCTCCCAGAGAGGAATCGAAAGAACTATGCTTGGAATATTACGCCTCACTCAAGTGAGAGAAGGAATCTGGAGTTCTGACCTCTGTTGCTATTCCAGAATCAGGGACGCTGTCTCGTTTGCCAAGGCATCGAAAATCAGATGGGCTGGACATGTAATGCGATTTGGAGACAACCGCTGGACTAGAGTGGTTACCGACTGGATCCCACGAGATGTCAAAAGATCACGTGGCCCACCCTACAAGATGGTCAGACTTCCTTGTAAAGACCCTGAAGGAAGCGGTTTGAGGCTCTTCATATTCCTGAATCAACCAGATGCCATTGGGCTACATTGGCGTGATAGGGTCCAATGGAAATGTTACTGGTGCCCGCTTGAGCAAATCGATGAATAACAGGATTCAAGTGATCAAGTGATCAAGTGAAGCTTATGAGATGATTCACTACAATTTCATTTAAAGTTTAGGTCAGATGAATTTTTCTGAGCATTGTCCTTGTGCTAAGACCCTATGCTCGTTTCTCTGGAGAATATGTGAGAACTGTGGTGTAGTCCTTGAAAAGTTCTAGAGAAAAGAAGAGAGTGTTTGGGAAGCGCTTTTGCGAGTGCGGGGTCAGGAAAGCATTAGAATAAGTGGCGGGCACTGGGGCTGAGCAGAATAACGGACCAGTAGTGTGGCCCTTTGGAAGGAGTGATTCAGTTCCAGGGGAGAGCTGGTTCTAAAGATGACAGGGTCGTGTCAGCCTTATTCCCAGGAAGCATGTTCTGTTTAGAAAAAATTGTAATTAAGGACTGAAGAGGTGGTACAGTGGGTAGGATGCTTGCCTTGCCCTGCGTTCAGTGTCACTTGGCAGACTGGACCAGCCCAGTGTTTGGTTTTCTACTAGGGTGTCTGTACTGGCCGGAGGCTCTTTCTGAGACTTCTGAACTTGTGGTGATCAGAGTTCTCTTGAACTCATGGATTCCTGATCTCTTGATTAATACATGAATTTTATCTGTCGCACCTTTGGCTCTCTAACCCAAGAGCAGTTTTGCCGCACGTTCTCTATGGATTGAATGAAGAGATCGCCAAGATAAGTGAATGAAAAAACCTGGTGTTAGCTGTTCTCATGCTATGCTCCCTTTTGAGTAAAATAAAAAGTGAGAAAATTACAGTTGATCCTTGAACAACTGATGAAATCCAGTTGCGTGTGGATTTTTTCTAGGCCTGGGTTCCATAGTCAGGGCTCTTTGCTGCTGTTGGTTTGTGGGATCCGAGAATGCAGAGAGCCAAGGTCTAGAGGCTGGACGCACTGTGGCTCTTCAGCCAGTGGTGAGTTGGTGCCCCTCCCTTCCTGGTCAAGGGCCAGCTGTGCATGCTGGTTACTAAACAGTGGGTGGGGTTGAGACAGTTATGATAATATGCTGCCTTTTGAGTGGGAAAATAAGGAAAAATACAATTTTTAGGTGCTGGAGCCATAGTACAGCAGATAGGGCACTTGCCTTGCATGAGCCGACCCAGGTTCAATCCCTGGCATCCCCATGCTCCCTCAAGCACTGCCAGGAGTAATTCCTGAGTGCAGAGCCAGGAGTAATCCCTGAGCATTGCCGGGTGTGATCCAAAAAAGAAAAAAAAAAAAAAGTAAAGAAAAACAATTTCTATATGGTCAGACTTCTTCGTCAAGACCCTGAGCGGTTTGAGGCTCTTCGTATTCCTGAAGCAACCAGATGCCATTGGGCTACATTGGCCCGTAATAGGGTCCAATGGAAATGTTACTGGCGCCCGCTCGAGCAAATCGATGAATAACGGGATTCAAGTGATCAAGTGAAGTACTTACATATTAATTCATTTATCATTTGAGAAACTGAGCGCTGTCTAGGTGGAACTAATAAGGTAACACAGTTGTGCGAGAGGGCGAAAAGAACAGTGGTAGGCGCGGAGGAGACTTTCCACTGCACTTTCCACTTTCATTTTAAAAAATAGTTTGTGATTTTATTTTAAATGATACTGTATGAGAAAAACAGGAATAAGATAGTTTTTCTACAAATAATGGCTCTCCTGTGATTAATCCTAAATTAAAAAAAAAAATGGTCGAGGGCGTGGCCATATGGTGGAGCATATTCCTGGCCCATGTGGGACCCGGGTTTAAGCCCCAGCACCAGACCTGAAAAATAGAAATAACTGGGGGAAAAAATAACTGGGGAGCTAGCACAGATTGATTTGTTCTTGAGGTTCAGACTTAACAGACATTTGAAGCAAAATCGGGAGCCAAGTTCTTTTTTCTCAGTATTCTTAAAATTCTAGTGCTAACCTAAGTAAGCAGTGAAATGAGAGTTTTCTGTTAGCTACACCTTAAATAAGCAGCTCTGAAAGGTCAGCTTCCCGGCGAGGAAGGCGTGCCAAAGGATTGGCATAGACCTGAAGCTGGAATTGAGGGCCCGGGAAGAAAGCAGCCCCCAAGCGAGCTGCCTGGTAATCAGAGATAGTTCCTCAGTACAGGGAAGGTGGAGGCGGGCCTCACTTGGTTAGCGACTTTCCAAAGTGTCGGGACACTGTTACACTGGTTATTTGCTGCCTCCTGAGAGGAATGTTCGGCGTTCCGGTGCCTGTGATCGACAGTCTGAGGAAGTGCATCTGCTTCTCGGACAGTGCTCACGGCGGGAGGGAGGAGCAAACCTGGGCGCCGGGACATGGTGGGATGTCCTCAGTGCCTGCAGGCGAAATCGCACAGCTCAGAGAAAGGAAGGTTGCTGCACAGGCGGTCTACCCGCGGGTCTCCATGACCAAGAACTGCTGACTAAACAATGAATATCCATTCTTTGAAGAAATCATTCTTCACACTGTTTAGCCTTTCCGGAGTTGCTTCTCTTTCCTGGGTTTCTCTGCCTCCAAAAGGGCGTGTTTGCAGCTCAGAGCCGACTCTGACAGGTGTGCTCCACGGGGGGGGAAGCACAGCGCTGGGCTGCGGGCCAGACAGGCGGATTCTCAGTCCCTGAATGTTCTCTTGACATAGAGGCACGTCCCTTCTGCTTACTGGGCCTTCGTGTCCTCATTTGTAAAGCCTGTGGGCCAGATCAGTTATGCTTTTTTAGTTCAGCGTTCAGCTTCTTCTCCACACCGTTTTTTTTCTTTCTTTTTTTTTTTTTGCTTTTTTGGGTCACACCCGGCAATGCTCAGGGGTCTCTCCTGGCTCTGCACTCAGGAATTACTCCTGGCGGTGCTCGGGGACCATATGGGATGCCGGGGATCGAACCCAGGCCAGCATGGGCCAGCTGCGTGCAAGGCAAACGCCCTACCCGCTGGGCTATCGCTCCGGCCCCTTTGCCTTTTTTTTTTTGCTTTTTTTTGGGGTCACAGCTGGTGATGCTCAGGGTTTACTCCTGGCTTGTCGCCTCAGGAATTACTCCCTGGTGGTGCTCGGGGGGACCATATGGGATGCCGGGGATCGAACCGGGTCAGCAGCGTGCAAGGCAAATACCCTACCCACTGGACTATCGCTCCGGCCCCAAGTTGGTCTTTTTAACCCTCCTTTTGATGCTATGCCTTTTGTAAAAAACAAGAGAAAATGACTGTTGGTCTGCTGGAGTGCAGGGCTTTAAAATACAGCTTTTTCATAGGTGGCATAATCTTGTAAGAGATAACCTGTTTTTTTTTTAAGTATTTTATTATACCACTGTGAGATATACAATTACAAAGATATACAATTAAAAAGTTCATATTTGGGTTTTGGTCATGCAGTGTTCCAGCACCCATCCCTCCACCAGTGCCCATCTCCCACCACCAAATACCCGCTTCTCTTCCCCCCTCCCCAGCCCGCCTCCATGGCAGGTTCTTTTATTTCTTTCCCTTTCTCTATCTTTCTCTTTTCCTTCCCCTCCAGACTATGGATTACAGAACATACATTAAAGGGTTGTCATGTGTATCTTTTTTGCCTCTATTTAATGCTCAGTTCTAGGTTGGTATTAGTACCCTCGACAATTGTTAGCACATTGTTCCATTTTCTGTCTTACCTAGCCTCTGACTCCCACATGTTTGTGATAATTTCCACCTTTGACAAGACCTCCTGATACAAGGTCATGTTTCACTTGACCTTGGATATTGGTATCATAATATGTACATATATATTTATGTCATGCAAATAAATGCAGTCATTCTGTATCTGTCTCTCTCCTTCTGGCTAATTTCACTCAACATAATCTCCATGTCCATCTCCATCCATTTATAGGCAAATTTTATAACTTCGTTTTCCTAACAGCTGCATAGTATTCCATTGTGTGGATGTACCAAAGCTTCTTTATCCAGTCATCGATTTTCAGGCACTCTGGTTGTTTCCAGATTCTGGCTATTGTGAATAATGCTGCTATGAACATAGAAGTAGGGATGGTGTTTCTACTGCGTATTTTTGGCTTCCCAGAGTATATTCCCAGGAGTGGTATGGCTGGGTCAAATGGGAGTTCAGTTTCTAGTCTTTGGAGGAATGTCCATATTGATAACCTGGTTTTCAATGCCTTGTCTGGGCTGGGAGTAGGAGGAAGACGTGGTAGTAGAGTTGTAGCAGATGGTGGTAGGGGATGCAGTGGGGAGGGGGTAACCTTTGACCCCTGGTGCTTGACTGCTTAACTTCCATAAAAAGGAGTGTAGGCGAGGAGAGGGAAGGAAGGGAGAGGGAGAAATCTTCCTGAGAAAAACCTCTGGTGAATACGCTTTATTGGGAAAGCCATCTGGAAGCAGGCTGGATGGATGTGCCCTTAAGCAATTAGGGCGTTTCTTTTGTGCCAACACAGGTAAGTTCAGTCTCTGTCACGTTGCGTTTGTTTGGGTTTGTGGCTTTGAAGTCAGGGCTTCGCACATGCGAGGCAGTGCCCTACCTCTGAGCTTCATCCCTGCGAGGCAGTGCCCTACCTCTGAGCTTCATCCCTGCGAGGCAGTGCCCTACCTCTGAGCTTCATCCCGCCCTCACATTCCATCTGAAAAGGAGGAGACCCTTCTGAAACTGCTCCTTGAGTCCGCTCCATTTATAGGTCGTTTTTTTTGAGCATTCCTTCCCTGGAGTGATTTTAAGTAGATGTGTATATTATTGTTTGCTTTTTTGGGCCAGTGGTGCTCAGAGCTTTCTCATAACTCTGCACTCGGGGATCACTCCTGGTGGGCTTGGGGGACCATATGGATGCCAGAGGTTTAACCTGGGTCCGCTGTGTGCAGGGCAATTGTCCTATTCACTGTACTTTGCTCCTGCCCAGATGTGTGTATTTGTGTGTGATAGGAGCAGGCATATAGATGGATTTTGTTGGATGAATGGGGCAGCCGATCTTGAGGGCCGGCTTTAAAATGGATGCTTTCTTGTGTATTGCAGGCACTGGAATTTGAAGGCTGGGCCGATACCCTCTTTCTTCTGCAGTTCACCCTCTCCTGTGTGATGGGGTAAGCCTTTGCTGCCTTGCCAGCATACGATTTTCCTTAGAGAAATTCTGTCTTTGGGCGATATCCGCTTATGGCTGTCAGACCTCGAGGTACAGACATTCCCTCAGCCCTGGGGAGTGGGCCTTTAGAATCCTCACTCACTTCAAAGTGAGCTCAGAAGAATGGGGGAGAAGAAATGTGCAAATGCCAAGTGACTATCTGCTCTGCGGTCAGTGCCGTTAAACATCTTTGCCGACGACTTGGGTTCCCTCTATGAGACATCAGACTCAGAACTTGAGTAAATGATTGAAGTTAGCACAGTGAGTGGCAGCGGCGCCTGAATGTGAGGTTCTCCCTCTTCAGGTGGTCCTGCTTCACAAGTTCTCTCCTCCTGAAGGATCTTCCTTCCTCTTGGTTCCGAGGTCATTGTCCTCGTGGCCTCTGGGCTTTCTCTCTGGGCTTGGTGACCTAGTGGGGATCACGGCCTCTGAAGGGCGTTCATGCGCTGGGGGACGCTCCCGAGCGGCCTCTGAGTGTTCCCCCTCTCAACACCTGGAGCTGTGCTGTGCGTGATGATCGCACAGTGACGGGACGAGGCTCACCCTGAGGCTAGAGGGCGCTGCCTGACGAGAGAGTTATAAATATGGGACTGGATCTCACTCATGCCTCTTCTCGGTGGTGGGTTGTGTGATTTTGTGTGTGGGGCTTGGGGGGAGGTGGTGAGTGGCAAAAGAACACACCTCTTCTTCATTTCAGGTTTATCTTGATGTACGCCACAGTGCTCTGCACACAGTATAATTCTGCTCTTACAACTACAATAGTTGGCTGTATTAAGGTAAGTAAAAAAAATGTTATTTTCTACACACACACACACACACACACACACGTCTGTGTGTAATTACTTGGTCACAATTTATTTGTTCTAACAGGAGTCTGCTTATGGCCTTAAGCCCAGTCACCCTTATTTCCTGACTCTGGCTTGATGGTTGGACAAATTGTTAGTGGTTTCTGAAGGAGTCTTTTTTGCTTGTTGGTTTGTTTCTGATTTGGGGCCACACCCAGCAGTGCTCAGGATTACTCCTGTCTGCGCTCAGGGCTAAGTCCTGGCTGCTAAAGGTACAGGATGCCGAGCATTGAACTGGGTCGGCGTGTGTAAGGCAAGCGTCTTATCCACTGAAGGTTCTCAGGGCCCTGAAACAGTCTTTAAGAACTCAAGGAAGGGACCAGAGCCATAGCACAGCGGGTAGGGCGTTTGCCTTGCATGCGGCCGACCCGGTTCGATCCCCCGCCATCCCATATGGTCCCCGAGCACTGCCGGGATTAAATCCCGAGTGTAGAGCCAGGAGTAACCCCTGAGCATTGCCGGGTGTGACCCCAAAAAGCAAAGAACAAACAAACAAGCAAAAAAAAAACTCAAGGAGGGCACAGTTCTTCCTTTCAGATAACTTATTTCTGAGGGCGTGGGGAAGAGGGAAGGTGTTCTGTTTCAGAGACGAGGAAGAGTTAGTCCTGTTAATCATAGGACGGGCAGCTAGCTGTGCAGTAACACGCCTGCGCCTGAAACCACTAGTGAGTGGTGCTCTGTTCTCTGCCTCCTTGAGCCTTGGCAGTTCTGGAGGGAGAGGAAGCTGCCAGAGTGAATCAAGGAGGTTTTCCTCTGCCCGAGCCAAGCCTTAAAAGGATCCACTTTGCGAAGCTGTGTCTGACATACCCAGTGACGTCACTTCCTGCCCTGCAACCCATATTTTGTCTTCAGCCTGGAGAGCCAGGTCGTCTTGACCACTGAGCTGATTTAGTTATTTCAGGCTGAGACCTTCCATCGGACTTGGTTCCAGTGCTTTAAGATCTGTGAGGTCATGGCAGCTGGAAGTCCTGAGGAGTGAGGTTATTTTCCGGAGCAGAAGGACTGACAGAGGTCTGGAGGGAAGGGGAAGGAGCCTGTGACTCCCCTCTGCGCCTGTTTGCCAGCAGGCAGGGGGGGGCGCCGAGTGTTTCGTCTGCTCACGAAGGAGTGCTGCCCACTGGGCCTCATTCTAGAAACCAGAGTTAAAAAGCAGCAGCAGGTCTGTGGCATTAAAGCGTAGAACTGGAGTGTGTCTGTGTGAATACTGTTCTAAGTTAAGCTGCAGTGAGTCAGTCCTGTGAATTTTGAAAGGCAGCAACAGTTAATCTGCATTCAAAGGCCCAGACAGACTGAGACAGTTTCATCTGCCCAAAATAACTCTCGACCACATTTTGGTCTTAGGTTTTAAATTTATTCATTTTAATGTAGTGCTGAGGATCAAATCCAAGATCTCATACATGGGAAGCATGCGTTCTACATTGTGTTTTGTTCTCTTTAGTTAATTTATTTACTTTGGCTTTTTGGGTCACACCCAGCAATGCTCAGGGGTTACTCCTGGCTCTGCACTCGGGAATTACTCCTGGTAGTGCTCGGGGGGATCATATGGGATGCACGACCGAACCCGGTTGACCACACGCAAGGCAAACGCCCTTCCCGCTGTCCTGTCACTCAGCCCCCTGTCCTGTTCTTTATGAAGTGGAGCAAAGTGGATGGTCGCATCAACTTGAACATGAGACAAAGGGCAATTGGTATCTTGTTTTCTGTGATGAAGAAAAGTGGTGTAAATAAATGATTGCTTTATTATCGTACATTTTATCTGTGTACCTTATCATTATCAGAATGAAGTGCAAGTGTCCTCTTAGGCACTAGTTCACATTAAGTCCAGTTCTTTGGATATTTCCTCTTCTCTACAGAAGTCCAAGGATCATATAGTCTTACTCATTTCAAAGAGATTGATCAGTTTTACTCCCGAACGTCAGAAGCTCCCAAGCTTTTTTGGCCTTCTGCCCCCTTTCAGTTAATAGAATCAGTCAGTGCTGCCTGGAAATCTGCCTGTGAAAGAAAGCAAGCAGCCATCCCTCCAAACTGCACCCCAGGCGCCCCAGCTGACGCACCATCATTCCAGCACCCGGAGAGGGGTTGGGAGCAGTGTTGGCCATCTGGGAAACACTGACATGAATGAACGTGCTGTTGCTGATCCCGTCCTGCTTGCTCTTCCGTGGCGCCTCGGCACGGAGACCAGAGTGATCGTGTTCAGACCAGCCAAATCATGACATTCCTCCATTCCCAGCTCTTCCTGAATCCTACTGTGCATTTCTGCATGCTAGGTCTTCTGCATCCTAATTGGCTCCTGATCCCCCCCCTTCACCCATCACCTTTCTGGCCCTCTCATCCTCCAGGCCATTTGGTGGTGTGTTTTAGCCTTTTAAAAACACTGTGGCAGGGCCGGATCCCCTAGAGCAGTGTAAGGGACGTTGACCTTGCGCCTGGCCCCACCAGAGTAATCCTTGAGCACAGAGCCAAGAGTAAGTCCTGCGTGCCACCAGGTGTGGCCCCAAAATGGAAAGGTGAGAAAAAAATCAGGGTGGCGTTTTACTTCCTGCATCATAGGGCTAATTTAGGACAGCCCAGGTACTAAAAATATGCCTGACATTTACTGTTATGGCTGTGGGTAGCAGAGGAGGCTGTGTCTCTGGAATGTGAAAAAGGGAGGGTGGAGAGAAATTAAATAGTGTGAACTTCAAAAAATTTTCTGCCGTTTTTCGTGGATGGAGGAAACTGCTTATCAGGGGCCGGAGAAGCAGAGGTGTCCACCACTGTCTGGCCCAGGCAAGCTGATTCTCTGCCCCTGATGATCTCCACTTGGGATGACTTCCTGTGTTGCTTCCCGCCTTCTCTTCCTTATTGCTGCTGCCGTGACCATGGGCGATCCACACATCTGAAGGCTGTGCATGCCAGGGAATCACTCCCCTCTTGTTGTGCGCACATGTATGCGGGTCACAGTGCCTCCAGGGCTCCTTGTGCTCATGTGTGTTGGGAGGCGTCCAGGCTGAGGCTGGACTTTCCTGCATCACACACTGCTCTCCTGGTCACCAACACCTAGCAGGGTGTGTCCAGGCACACCTGAGCTGCCAGGCACAAAGAGCGACATTGGCACGGAGCTCAGGGTATGCAGTGGTCCTGGGGCAAATTCAGTCTTGAATGTGAGGCGGGCACCGTGCCTCTGAGCGAGTGCCCTTCCCTGCCCCACCATGTAGCTTTAAGATACCAGAGATGACGCCTCTAAATACAGTCTCGATGCTAGTAAACTTCCACCACCCCCACTTTCTTTTCAGATAGGAGGGGAGCATGCTTGCCTAGAAGTGTATTTTTTCTCTTCCTCTCTCCCGTCTCAAGGAGGGAAGGCATCCTTGTCTGAGATTGCTGCGTGTGCTTTTGAGCTTTTTCCCCCAGTATCACCACTGATCCTCTATTGCACTAAAGGAGAAGAAAAAGCACTAAAGGAGAACAGAAAACAAATGTTCCTAGTCTCACAATGCGAGGCACTACACACCTGTAGTGCTCGTGCGTCTAGGAACATTTGTTTTCTGTTCTCCTTTAGTGCTTCAGTGTTTCAAGCAATAGATTTGGAAAAAAAATCCTTGTTTTCTTATTGGCAGTGATGTTCAGATTATAATAATTTAGGATTGGGGATTTTTTGTCAGCTGCTCGGCTGACGGGAAGAGCCGGTAACAGCTCTACCCGTGTCTGTGAAATAGGCTTCTATCTAGGATGGGGTTCTGATGAGCTGGGCTTGAGATTGGCTTCTCTCTTGGGTGGAGCTCTGACAATCAGCCAATCATGAGGCGTCCAGGAGGGGAGGGGCAGGTTGGGGCCCTGGCCCGCCACCCCAGTAGAGCTTTAGAAGAAGCCAGAGGAGGGGCCGGAGTGATAGCCCAGCGGATAGGGCGTTGCCTTGCAGCGGCCGGCCTGTGCCGGCCCGGGTTCAATCCCGGCATCCCATATGGTCCCCCGAGCACCTCCAGAAGTAGTTCTGAGAGCAGAGACAGGAGAAACCCTGAGCATTGCCGGGCATGACCCAAAAAGCAAAAAATAAATAAATAAATAAATAAATTAAATAATAAGAAGAAGAAGCCAGAGGAACCCCCCACACCATGATGGCAGCCATTTTTCAACATCTGGATTCTACAGTTTGTCAGAGCTCCACCCAAGAGGAAGCCAATCTCAAGCTTAGCTCATCAGAACCCCACCCTAGAGAGAAGCCTATATCACAGACACAGAGAGCTGCTACCGGCTTTCCCTGTCACGCACGGCCACTTTGCGGCCCACGCAGTACATCAGTAAATGCAAAAAACTAAGAGTGCCCACATGGCAGAGCCTGGAAAGCTATCTGAGTCATATTTGATATGCCAAAAACAGTAGTAATAATAACAATAATAGACCTTATTCCCATGACCTGAACAAATGGTTTGAGACTCTTCATGTTCCTGGAGCAAGCAGAGGCCCTTGGGCTAAACTAGCATGTGACAGGACATATGGAGATGTTACTGGTGCCCACTCAAGCAAATCGATGAACAACAGGAGAAGTGATACAAGTGATGAATTGTCATTGCCTCTTGGTGTCTGTATTTTATAAATGTTTGGTTCACAGTGTGAATGGTTTAAGTGCTCAGTTAAACCTATGTAACTGTACTTCCTTTTCTTTAGAATATATTAATAACTTATATTGGAATGGTCTTTGGTGGAGATTATATTTTCACATGGACAAACTTCATTGGCTTAAATATCAGGTAAGTAAAAGCAATAGAAAGCAACAGCCTTGACAGGTGGGATTTCTGTACTTGATACTATTGCAGTAAGGTTGAGATATTAATTTAATGGCACATTTCTTCATTTACTAAGTGACGCATTTATGGAGTACTAGACCGTATGGGCTATTCGGTGTCATTAGATGATGCCTTATAAGAAAGGGGGCCATTGACCCTCCAGTCAAGCATTATTTGCATTGCAGTATGCTGGTTCATGGTTGATGATGACCACCTTTACAGGATCAGCTCATTTAATCACTCAGAACCCCCAGTTCACATAATGAAGCTGAGATTCAGGGAAAATAACTTGCCAGAGGAGGTCACACAGCCACCGCAGTGACAAGCAGAACTGAAGTCCTGACCCTGAACCGACTCCCAGGGTATGCCTGTGAGTTAGCCAGGTAGGGCGCCTGGGGCGGATGACAGCCCCTCTCTGTTTCAGTGTTTGCAGAGTTGCTGCTCTTCTGCCTTCACACTGATTTGCCTTTCTTCTCCCCTTTCCGTTGGCAGAGAGGACAGGGTCAGCACCGGTGAGCCCGCTTCCATACAGAGAAAGCGACTGCTCAGAGCCCGCAGACACAGACTAACCTTTCTATTGGACCATTTTTTTTTAGCTGTAACATTCTTTTTTTTTTTGGGGGGGTCACACCTGGTGGCGCTCGAGGGTTACTCCTGGCTCTGCACTCAGGAATTACTCCTGGCGGTGCTCAGGGGACCATATGGGATGCCGGGGATTGAACCCGGCCCGGCACAAGCCAGCCGTGCAAGGCAAGCGCACTACCCGCTGGACTATCGCTCCAGCCCCTTAGCTGTAACATTCTTGCCTCCATAAACAGATGTTTGGGGAGGCACTGCTCGGCCCCAAGCATGGTTGGAAGCATGGGAATGGCGCTGCAGTCAGAAGGGAGCACGGACTGGAGTGGTAGCACAGCAACTAGGACATTTGCCTTGCAGCGGCGATCTGGGTTCAAGCGCCGCATCCCATGTGATCCTCCGAGCAGTAATTCCTGAGAGCAGAACCAGGAGTAGCCCCCCTGGGCATCATTGGGTCTGACCCAAAAAGGGAAAAAACAAAGGAAAAAAAGCGATCACGATCCCTGTCCTCTTGGAGTGCAGAGGCAGCGAGATGCAGAAAAACACTGGCACTGCTTTTTAGGGACAGATAGAGTCAGGTCAGATAAAGCAGGGCAGGGGCGGTGCTCAGTGAGCAGCTTCAGTGGGGACGGGCCACACTGGTGTCTGGAGGGAAGAGCAATGAGAAAGTCCAAAGAGGCGACCTTGGTGTGTTCAAGAAGCGCCAAGAGAACCAGTGGCCGGAGTGGCCTGGAAGATGCGAGAGGGATGAGGGACGGACCAGGGGCCACTGAAGATCCGGGAAGCCTTTGGAGACCTGGGATGGGGGCATGGTTTGACGGGCTTGGCCGGCTTTCTCTGGCCACTGTGCGGAGTTGATTGAAGGAGAGAAAGCCGGACAGGATTGTGCTACAGCACTAGCTTTCATTTTTATTAGCATTCCCCAGAGTGGGAGATGGGGATGGGTGGATTGCGTCCTTGGGTGCAGATGTGGGCACGTCCCATTTGTTTGCTGGAAGAAGCTAAAGCTCCTTTTTATTCTGGAGAGGGGCAGTAGCCCAAATATTTTTGGGACTCTCTGATTTACATACTGAACACCACACTTATGAGAATGTCGGGCATTTCTATGATCGTCATAGGAGCAGAGGCTGGGCACTTGGTGTTTTCTCAAACGAGCTTCAGCAGCTGTCATCACACGGTGTTTTACAGAGTGTCACCAGAATCTGGTCTGGGCCAGCATCAACAGTGTCGTTGGTTTGGGAACTAAAGCTCACTAGGAATGGCTTGGTGGCTTGGCAGAGTTAAGGAACATGGGTCAGTGTTGGCTCCTAGGTAGGACTTGAGAGAACTGGGAGAGCAGGGTGAGCCGCTGAGCCTGTGCAAGCAAGCCACAGCAGGGAGCAGGGGATGCTGGGAAGGACAGCAGTAGGCACTGTGGCATGGCTGGAGTAAGGGGACCCAGGCTCTAGGGGGCGCTAGGTGTTGCAGGTCCTGGACCAGTGGAAAAGTGGGCAGCCCACGTGGAGCTTGTTCAGAGAATTACTCTCAGCTCCAGGTCGGGGTGTGCCTGCTGGCCTGCAGGGCGGTCGGCCAGGGCACGAGCTCTGTGACCCGAGGGGGTGGAGCCGTCTGAAAGGCCGCTGGCAGGTGCCCGGAGGCCCTTTTTCTTTCTGGTGGTACTTGGCTCCTGGTCTGGTTTTGTGTTGTTTGTTTCTGCTTTTACCTCTAGTGGATGACTGCTATATGCTAAGTCTTCTTTTGAAGTGATCTGTTGTCTCATTAATATAGATGTGTAATGACCATATGGGATGCTGGGGATCGAACCCGGCCGGCACAGGCCGGCCACGTCAAGGCAAATGCCCTACCTGCTGGGCATCGCTCTGCAGCAGTCTTTTTAAATCCGGCCCAGGTATGCTGATCCAGAGACTCACAGACATGGGGCAGAGCTGCTACTGGCTCTCCGTGTGCCCAGCCGCTCACTAGGTGCCTGGGAGGGATGGCGGGTTCTAGCCCTGGCCCGCCACCCCAGCAGAGCCTCGCAACAAACCAGACGACCCCACCCCCACTCCAGGAGGGCCTCCATTTTCCACATCCAGACTTCCTCTCGTCAGAACTCCACCCAGCAGACCAGCCTATCACAGCTCAGCTTGTATGGCCACAAGCAGCCACGCGGTTCATCAATAAATGCTGAATTTAGAGATGACTACAAGTTTGCTACCCACATGGCAGAGCCTGGCAAGCTACCGTGTCGTATTTGATATGCCAAATACCAGTTCCCATGACCTGATGGAATGGTTTGAGGCTCTTATGTTCCTGGAGCAAGCAGGTGCCCTTGGGCTCTACCTGCATGAGACAGGTCATATGGAGATGTTACTGGTGCCCGCTCAAGCCAATGGATCATGAACGGGAAGACAGTGATACAGTGAATTTATATATTTTAATTTATAAGTTAGATTTATGAATGGAGACGTTACTGGTATCCGCTCGAGAAAATCCGTGAACAACGGAAGACAAGTGATACAAGCGAGTTAGATTTACAACTGAATTATAATCAGCGTACACTTTTATGTAGCAGCGCCGTTACATAATCACATTATGGTTTCATTCCCACTTCTTGTCTTTGGGGTCATAATTGCCGCCTCACAGGTGAGGGAGGGAAAAAAGGTGTCTGGAGGTTAAGTACTTGCCCTGTGTCACAGAGCTCGAAAACGCTAATATTCCTGGTGTGTCCCATCCTGTCCTTCGTTGTCCTGGTACGCCGCTGGATGCCTGTTTGTGTCCCATCAAATCCAGTGAGATTAGACAGGATTTAGTGGGTTTTTTTTTTAGGATTTAGTGTTTTGTGTTAGTACTTTCTTGCTCTCATTATCATTGCCTTTTCCCTTGCGTCATTATAATGGATGCTTTCATTCTGTTGAATGAATTTGCATAATTCTCTACTATGGGACATTTATCTTTAATTCTTTGCTCTGATAAATTTTATGGAAAATACCTGCAAATCTACAAAGATATACATGGTTCAGCCATGAAGTTGATTGCCAGGCCAGAGGACAGGTGCGATTTCTGAATTGTTGGATTCCAGCAAATTATTTTCCAGAAAGATTCTAGCAAACCAGCCGCTGTGCTGGCCAGTGTGTGCTGACACTCATTTTCCCAGAGCCCAGCTCCCTTGGGGATCCTGCGACAGTGAGAGTCTCTGCGGATCAAGCACTGAGTGGGTGTGACTCTCTGTGCCCGTGGTTTAGTGCGACAGCTCAGCCTCCCCCGAGCCCCCGACTCGTCCCCCAGTCCCTCCTCTCTTCTTCCTTCCTTCCTGACGACGGTTTTCTGTTTTGCAGCATTGCTGGGAGCTTGGTGTACTCCTACATCACTTTCTCTGAAGAGCAGCTGAGCAAACAGTCAGAGGCCAGTAACAAGCTGGACATTAAAGGGAAAGGGAGCCGTCTGACCGGAGCCTGCTGGCCACAGGAGTGCCCAGCCTGGGCCGCTCCCTTCTGCAGAGACCGCACAGATGAGGCCGTTCCTTTGCACTTGTACAATCTGAGGATTGATTGCTGCCTCTCAGAGTTTATGAGAGAGTTATAGTTGACTCTTGTAGATGTGCCGTTTGAATTAATTATTTATCAGACTGGAAAATATACTGGCTTTTTAATTTATTTTTCTTCTATGCTGACAGTGAAGCATCAGTGTTTTGATAATACTTTTCCCACCATTGAGTAGCCAGGGGTCCCTGAGAGCGGCGTTTGGAGACGGAGCCGGGCCGTTCAAGTCAGAGCTGAGTGAAAGGCACTTTATTCGGCTCGCAGTGCAGCCGCGTGTCTGAAAGCTCTCCTCTTTCTCTTCTGGGGTTTGGCCCATCCCCAGCAGTGCCGAGTGACCGACCACTCCCGGCGTTGCTCATGGAGCCGTGTGGTCCTGGGCATCAGACACACTCCAGCCCGCGCTCGGTTTTATTTGGGAAAGGTTGCTTTCGCTTCCTGTGGCGAGCTTCAGTGCGTTTGCTGAGGTTGGTAGCTTTGGCACTACAAAATGAGGGCTTGCGTGAGGCTTAGGGTAACAGTGAAGCGAGCGCCTCAAAGGCATAAGGCTCTGCCTTGCGCTTCTGGCTCTGAAGTGCAGCATCAGAACTCCCTGGGGCAGAGCGCATTTCTTGAGAACCGTTATTCCCTCTCAGGATGGGGGTCAGGGAGACGAGGGGCAAAGTGGGCTTTTAGACCTCTGAGCCGATCCGCGCCTTCGCTTGCACGGGTCCAATAGGGCGTCTGTTCCCAGGCTTGTGCTGAGTGCCGAGGGTACTGTGTTGGCGGGAGAGGAGAGAGCTCTTCGCTCTGTCTGGTATTCGGAGGTGTTGTCAGTGTGAATCGGCCGCAGCTCTTGTCCCCCCCTCTGGCCCTTCAGGTTGAGTCGGGTAGAAATACCGCCCGCCCGGCCTTTCCTTCCCGAGGCTCAGGAAGGAGGCCGGCTGTGTGTGCAGAGCGGCAGCTTGCGGCCCGCGGCCCAGGCTCTCCTCTGCGGGGAAGCAGGGAAGGGATGTGCTTAGGCGTGGCGCTGAATGCCGACTTGAACCTGGGCCCGGGGCCTTAAGGCTGTGACTTCTCTGCAGGTTTGTCTGAGAACTGACGAGTACCCAGATCAGCCCCGGCCTCCTCTGCTTGGCAGCAGCACGGACACTTAGGGACCCACCTGCCCGCACCTGGGCCCCAGATTGTCCCGACGTGACTGGACAGGCCGGCCAGACTTGGAGCTGTGCTGCTCACGGGCAGGCTTCACTGTGCGTTGCCCTGAGTTGCGCCTCGGGCTTAAGCCGACGGGACAAAACATTCCTTGGCCGCTGAACTACCTCCCGGGGCGGCCAGAGGCTGCTTGAGCAGCTGCTCCTTCAGTCCCTCCCGCAGACAGCTCGGGAGGGCGCGGGGCGGAATTCTGTGACAAAGGGGCTCCCTGGCCCGAGTGAGCTGCAGTGACGGCCGCTCTGCTCTTAGGCTGTGCCAGAGAGCCCGGAGTCACCCAAAGAGCCCAGTGACTCGCTGCCCACCTGTGTCTCCCGCTCTAACACAGGCCTGGTGAGCTGAGCCTCTAGGATCCAGCTTCCATGTAGATTCTGTTTAAAAGGCCCCCGCATGTCGCACAGGCTTGGCATGGAAGGTCTCTTCTGGGTGTTTTGGAAGTGTGCCAAGGATTGGGGGTTGGCCGGGCCTCGCCTCATGGCCCTCACCCACTCTGTGAGCAACAGTGGCCGGAGCATCTGTCCTGTGGAAACGGTTCTCGAGCTAGCCTGCAGCAGAGAGGGCAGGACGTGTCAGAACCCGCCGCAGAGCTGGTGCTCGCTTCCCGAGTCTGGGAGCTCTACCCTCCGTGCTTTGGCACCTCAGAGCACTTTGCTGAGCTCTGTGTCCGCTCTCGGCAGGCGAGGGCCCATTAGCTGGAGTTCGCGTCCCGGGTCCCCACCCGACTCCTGCCTCCCTCCAGCAGGGGAGGCTGTGCTGGCTGTTGCTCCTCCTACGTCTCCTAAGCGGGAGGGGACCGGTGTGCCCGAGCAAGTGAGCTCCACCGCACAGCCTGTTTTCCTGGGGAGGCCGGGGGGCGGGGGTCCCGACTCAGGCTGGATCAAGCCTGTTTCCTCAGCTCTTCAGACCCTTACTTCCTTGCCTCAGAAGTGCTGAGATTACAGCTTGTGTTCAGTTATTTGTCTTTCCTTTTTTTTGGGGGTGCCTGCTTGATAGGGGCTAGCCATTTGTAATACAGGTAGATTACACCTGTTTTGTAGAACCATCAGTCTGATATTTTGATGGTACATTTCAAAGAAAGAGACATTATTTTCTGCCTTAGGGAAAGCTTAGGGAAATAAGTGTAGTTAAAAATGCCCCACGCTGGGCAAAGTTGCGTGTTGTCGACCTGGGTTTGATCTCTGGCACTACTTGTGTTCCCAAGCACCTCTAAGAGTGAGCCCAAGGCACAGAGCCAGGATCAAGCCCTGAGCACTATTGGGTGTGGCCCCAAACAACAAAATGTCCCGCGTTGAGCACTTTGGGAAGCTCCTTTTGACTGGCCCTGTTCCTTCTCCAATGAAGCCTCACCCTCACTGCGGCCTCATGGCCACTGGTACCGTCACTGTCCTCTGAACCCAACCCCGGTTCACTGTTCCATTGTCACTGTCTCCAGTGGCAGAAGTTCTCAGATGCTCGGATGTTGGGCTTTCTTAATCTGTATTTTGAAAATGTTTTTATTTTAAACGAATCTACTGGTTAGATTTACTGTCTCACAAATGTTTTCAGAGATTTTGTTCATGAATGTTTCTTTCTCATGCTAATGACCACAAATGGTGTCTGATCATAATATTTTTTAATAGATTCTATTTACCTTCAGTGTTTTTAAAAGGTACTGAAGATTGGAATATGTAAATCAGGTGACATAAACAGGATAATTATGTGCCTAAATATTTTTGTAAAGGTATCAAATAAATATGTTTTCCTGAACACAGGCATTGAGTTCTTCCGAGGCGCACACGTGACTCAGAGCCGTCCGTCCTCCCATATGTAAGAGGATAGCAGTCGACTGAAGCTCGGTAATAGAGAAAATACGCTTGCTCTGATGATGTTGGGATTTAGAATGAATGTTTTTCCTTATTCCTGGCACAGAGCTCCTAGAACCCTTGTAATTTCCTCTATGAGAATTCTGGAAACATCTTTTACCATTTTAGTGTTGTCGCTAATGTGTGTAATAGCACTAAAATTATCGGTCTTCTTAACAAGCCTGTTTTTCTTTTCATTGATAATCTATTAATACTATTAATAATGGTTTATCTTGCTCTGAATTCCCACACCAGTTGCCCACAAATGCTTATGCACTTGGTCTTGAGGGACTGGACAGACAGTCGAGGGAAGGAGCTTGCTTTGCGCCTGGCTGACTCCAGGCCAGTCCTCTACATCGCATATGGCCACCTGAGCCCGCCTTAAGCGACCTTTTTCTTTATGGGTAACACTCGGCAATGCTCAGGGGGTTACTCCTGGCAGTGTTTGGGGTACCTTATGGGATGTCGGGGATTGAACCGGGTTGGCCACGTGCAGTGCAAATGCCCTCCCCACTGTGCTGTCGCTCTGGCCCCTTCAGTGACCTACAAGCAGCCAGAAGCAAGCCCTGAGCACTGCCACACCCCGACGGCCCCAACACCCCTCCTTTTGGCCTCCCCTACAGGAGTATGCTCAGTGAGCGTGCATCAGTCCTGTTGCCATGGCAACCGTGAGATCATTCTGGATTCCTTTCCCCGGAATAACCACGCTCACCACGACATCTCGCTTCATTCATTTTGTGCGGGCTGCATGACTTACAACAAGCCTTTCGAGGCACGTCTGAGTTTATGATGCCTTGATGGGCTGGAAATTTAAATGTGACTAAGCGCCCCTGAGTTAAGAAGGTCAGTGCAGGGAAGCTAAAGAATATTCCTCTTTCCACCAAGCCGGACTGTCCTTGAGCATGCTCTGGGCCACTGTGTTCATTAACGAAACCCATTGCCCTGCTGAGGCCAAGGAACCTGCAAACTCTGGTCATTTGGGCTCAGACTTAGTCTTCACCACCACCCTCAGTGCTTGTTTCTCCTGCTTGGCTGGCGAGAGACGTGCTGGTACCCAGATCCTGTGATATCCCCAGCTGTTGCTCTTCCTTCAAAGCGACAAACACACAAAGCAGAGTCTTAAAACTTAGCTTGAGCTGCTGGCTGGTGCCATGTGACCGTGAAGTTGTGCTCGTGGCGCCCTCTGGTGGTAGCTGCCGCCACTGGGGGATCAAGGAGGGAAACTTGAGAAAGAGGCGGCTTAATTCCAGAGCCCTTCTGTGGGCTTTTGCCAAATTTGGCCTTTAACATCCCTTTTCGTACTAGTAACACTTGAATTTTGTGCAGATAGTGGCTTAGCACGTGATGCCTGTGCTGCCATTTGCGTTTAGCCACATTTTCATTGGTGTCAGACAAAACCCAGATTGCTGGAAAGGGTCTTTTTTGTTGTTGCTTGTGTTGGGGTCTACACCGGTGGTGCTCAAAGTTTGCTCCTGGCAGTGCTCAGGCATCACTCTGGAGGTGCTTGGACCATACGCAGGGCTGGCGTTTGAGCCCTTGTAGAGCACTTTTAAGCCCATACTATCTCTGGTCTGAAAAGGGTCAGCCTGACTCACTGCAGTGCGTGCAGGTGGGCAGCTTGTCGGCCTCTGGGCTTCTTGCCCAACTCATTTGGCAGCAGTATCTAATTTGGAGCTTATGTAAGCATATTATTCTGGACATAGATGATTTTTCTAGTTTCTAGGGTATTATTATTATTATTATTATTATTATTTTTGCTTTTCGGGTCACACCCAGCAATGCTCAGGGGTAACTTCGTGGCTCGGCACTCAGGGATTACTCTTGACAGTGCTCAGGACCATATGGGACGGTAGGGATAAACCGGGTCAGCCGCATGCAAGGCACACGCCCTCCCCTGCACTATGGCTCCAGCCCCAGTACCTAGGTTCTATGGATTCAAACCAAAAGGCACAACCATTATTGGAAGCCAGGCGTGTGGTTCAAAGGGCTCATGCGAATCTTCGCATGTGGGAGGCCCGGGTTCAGTCCTCGGCACTGCATGAACCGGAGTACCCCCAGAAACGACCCCCAAATAACAAGCTTGAAGTTGCTCTGGAATGCTGGTTGTGCCCAGCACCCCCGCCCCTGCCCCCAGACACCAAAGGCACCCCACACCATGGCCTTCCCTAAACTTGAAATCTCCCAGGCCACAGGGATTTGGGAATCTCATACCCCATTATTTACTCGGTGCTGGAGCAAAGGTTTTCTGAGTGTGAGTGACTCTATGATGCCAACAGCCCTGTGAGACTGCCCCCAAAGGCAATGTCCTCAACTTGTGGACAGAGAGTCCACACAGGAAGACAAAGCCGGCCAGATCAAGAGGAGGTGGTGGAGGAAGGCGGCGGCAGGATGTAGCCGGCGCTGGATGTCCCAGAGAAGAGGCGTCTGAGGAGAGGGCATGTTGGAGACGGTGCCCGGTACCAAGGACGGTGGCCGGAGTGGGAGACGCAAGGCCTAGCAGGCCGGCTCTGAGGAGCAGTAAACGCAGACGCCCTTAACCTTGCACAGCCAGTTCGCTGTGACATGGGGGTGGGGGCAGATGCTCCCAGGTGATTTATGTGACGCAAAGGAGACCCTTGTGCAGGGATGGCTCAAGCCCCACCTGCCACCCACTTAATCTGCAGGCGTGAATCCCGCCCCTGGCTTCTGGGAGCCGTGGGCTTGGGCTTGAGTGAGGACTCGCTCTTTTGCAGGAAAGTCAGTCCTAGACCTTACTCAGGCCTTTTTAGGTACTTCATCTTTCTCAAAGAATTTCAGAAGCAGTGAAGTAAAAAAGAAAGGGTTTGAGGATGGGAGTGGGCGTCAGTCCAGGTTCTGCACTCAGGACTGACTCCTGGCAGTGCCCAGGGGGGCGTGTGGGATGCTGGGGAGCAAGCCTGTGGGTGCTGCGCAAGGCTCTCCCCGCTGGGCTGTCGGCCCTAAGCCCGGCTTCTACATGGATACTCTCAGGGCCGTGGCTTATTCCATACTCCTTGTTAGCAATCTGTTAACTGACTGATCACGTTTCCTGAGAAGAAATGGGTGTGTCTCCCCATGGGGCCACACGCCCTCGTTTAAGACATTACTAAGCCGTTACAGGTTAGGCCTTCTCTGCTGCTCCTCGGGACTGGTTGCCTTCCCCATGATGTCCCATCCAGCGAGGTGGTGTAACCAAAAATCCTGGTCAGGAGAGGAAAAAGCCCATGCTACAAAATGCTGGGTGCCAGCAGAGTTCCGGGACGGGCTCAGCGACCACTCTGGGTTCATCGGACCAGCCTGGGCACTATGCCCTGGCTTGCCTTCCAAGACACTGGACAAATGACTTACCTATTGTGCATCCGTGGAAGACAGTGGGTGCGAAGCTGTGAGGACTGTCCACCCCACAAATGGCTTCACACAGTAGGGCTAAATTCCAGCACGACACGGAACGTAATGAACGAGGGTAGGGCTTCTAAGGCAGTTCTACGTAAGTTAAATACAACCCTCGAGCGCACAAAAGACTCAGGTCTACTCCCTCAACAAAGCAGGCGCTGTCTCGTTTGCCAAGGCATTGAAAATCAGATGGGCTGGACATGTAATGCGATTTGGAGATGACCACTGGACTAGAGCAGTTACAGACTGGATCCCATGGGATGTCAAAGATCACGTGGCCAGCACACAGCCCACCCCACACACCACCAACGCTTGTGAATGTATTTTTCTGTTAGCTGGTTTACATTTGATGTTGTAGTGCTTTTGCAAGTTCAGTTTGTTAGTTCCTGTATGAAAGATTGGGGGAATAAACGTCGTGCCATTAGCTTTAAAAAAAAAAAGATCACGTGGCTGCCCACCCACAAGATGGTCAGACTTCCTTGTCAAGACCCGAAGGAACGGTGTGAGGCTCTTCATATTCCTGAATCAACCAGATGCCATTGGGCTACACTGGCACATGATAGGGTCCAATGGAAATGTTACTGGTGCCCGCTCGAGCAAATCGATGAATAACGGGTGATCAAGTGATCTACATAAGTTCATAAAAATCACACCACAGCATAGAAGAATGACCCTTTTTCTGCAGATAAACTTGAAGAGAAGCAATGCGTTTGTGGTTAAAAAGAGAGCCCTTGCTTTGAACCTCAGGAAAGTTGTGTGTGGGGACCGCACACAGGATTGCTCAGGGCTTGCTCTGGCTCTGAACTCCGGGATCACACCTGGCCTGACAGAAATCGGAGACTATGTGGTACCAGGGATCAAGCCCAAGTGAGCTCTGTGGAAAGGAGGTGCCTGTCTGCAGTACAACTACTCCAGGGCCCAAAATCAGTCATTTTTATTCTATCCTTAAGATTTTCCACACTGGCAACGCGGTTATTCCGACTCTGGTCAGAGGTGCACACGAACAGCCCCACCGCAGCCCTGTATCAACGCAGTTTGCCAGTGCCACTTCCAGCCCCATCTTACTCAAGATGATCCCATCTTTTCGTTCTGCGTTTCTGGGCCACACCACGTGGCTCTGTTTTTCTGGCTCTCTGCTTGCAGGGATTGACCCACGTCAGCCGCATGGAGGCACCTGCTGGACTATCTGGCCCTTAAAGTACCCTCGATACTCCTTTGAGCAAAAGGGACATTTCTGCCAAGCACTTTGACACGAACTATACAGAAATGGAACGAAGTGTTTTTGATTCTGTAGTTTAGAGGAACAACACATCAGTGCACAGACCAAAGCGACTCTGGAGGAGGGAAGGACAAAACTACGTCACCCGCGATGAGGTGAGAGGAACCTCAGGCCACCGGACACAGTTTCTGCATTATGTCTGGGGCAGAGAAGGAACAGACCGGATGTATTTGCACTGTAAGCAACGTGCACTGTACAGTCTAAATAAAAAAAGGAAAAATATTTCCTGATGTAGAGTGTATCTGGAAAAACACACTATGAAGGCAAATCTGTTTAAAAAAAATACTTTAATAAGCATATTCAGAATGGCAGACAGGAAAGGGGAGAAGAGGAATTATTTTACAGTGCAAAATTACTATGCATAAATTTTAAAACATTAATTCATAATTTTAAATGCCTACTTAAATATTACTTCAGATACGCTTTAAAGCCCAACAGGTCATGTTGAACTGAGTTGCAGATCCCAGACTCCATCTGAAACACATCATGACACACCACCATTCCAAAAGAAAATGACAGCTGTGTGAGTCTGAGGTGGGTGGGGAGACTAGGAACAAACGCTTCTTTTCCCAATATGATTTGTCAAGAGAGTAAGTTATGAAATGTGTGAAAACCTATAAAGCAAATTAAATTCATGATATTACTAAAAAAAACAAGTAGTGCAATGCCTTACATCAAGTTATAGTGGCTGCATCATAGAGAACAAAGTACTGAGTGAATACCTGTATAAACAAAATACATTTAAATATTTATGAAAAGCTGAGCATTATGTTCAATAGTGGAATGTCTTATTAGGCAGACTTTAAAGAGAAGATGAAATAAAATTTCCTAACATGTATACATGTGTCCTATCTGCAAACAGATGATAGGAACAAAAATTTCCTAACATGTATACATGTGCCTATCTGCAAGAAGTTTTTGAGTGTGTACTCAGAAACTTCCTGTACATTAGTTTGCAAGAATTTCTAAACCTGCAAACAAAATGCATCGTTCTAAAAAGGTGAAGATGGTGACCTCGGATTGCAGTAACTCTTCAAGCACAGCATGTCTATTCGCTTGTGACGTCTCTGGAGACCATCTCTGACAAACAGCTAGGATATTTTGGATTTATTTAATAAAATTTGATTCAGAAAATGGATTCTGACCACCTGCCATTCTGGATAAAGTAATGTTCTACGTAAAACAAAACTGCAGAAAGAAAACTCACTTCTCAACAGTTCCACCCAAAGGTTTTTGATTACTTGGATATATATATGTAAAACAGCAAATGTACATTATATGAAGCCAAATGTTGTGAAAGTGACTTTTAACACTGTTCGGGAGGAAAGAAAGCTGCCGACATTGGTGAAGGGAAACAGTCTGAACAGATGTACCATGGTAATACTTCGATGGGGCCTACACCGTGGTCTCTCAGCCACAACTCTAAACTGCACCACCCGCTGAGCCACTAAAAACGAGATCACGGAAGATTTATTTTTAAAAAGTCCTGGCTCTTAAACCAACGACGAATGGCTCAGTAAACCAACCAGTAAAGCATTTGTGGTATGCCCATGTGATAAAAACAAGAATAGTTAATAACCTTTTATAAAAGTTTGGATATAAGTTGGTCTATCAGCTGTATAAAACTACATTTTTCAAGAAGATATTTGCACGGAAAATAAAACGGCACTCCAGCAAGGCTGTGCAAATGAACGACACTATCTGCAACCACACAGAGCAATGGTTAATGCCTCTTGTTTTCACCCGAACGACTGGATGGCGTCGGGAGAGTCTGAACATCTGTTGAACTTCACTTTCTCACAAAATCAGTATTGCTGCTCGACAACCCTTTGTGTGTGCCGGTATCTAATATCATTTGACTTTTTCCCACTTAATGCAAAAAATGGGAACTTTTATAATGCATATAAAAATAACTGAACAGAATTCTGGTCAGCATGATGCAGTTAAGCACTTAAACAAACAGTAAACTCTTGCTTCAAAAAATAATTTTGAAATTATAGCAAATGCAAAACAAACTATGCAATCTAGACAACATGCTTAGTTTCAGAAGTCTCAAACTATTTGTCCTTAAGTAGAAATTTAAAAAAAAACAAATTTTCACAATCCTTTATGAACTCTTTACCAGCTGGATAAGAAACATGACTCAGTTACTACACAAACACTTAAAAATTCATTAGAAAAACCTTAGCAAAATAAAATGAAAGCTGACAGACTTGATATCAATTCCTCTCATAAAAGTTTACCAACTGTACAAGGTAAGAAATTATACAAGCTTTTGTATTAGGAAAGGACAGCTCAGTCAAGACATATGTACTGTAAAAATCTTTCAAAGGCTACAAAGAATCTGGAAAAATACAGAATGTATTTCTTAAGCCCAGATAAGAATATGGAAAGACATCATTGATGTCAACAATTTTACATATACAAACCTGACTTGGTTTATTTTTAAACTTCTATATATAAAATATCATGCTAGCATAACTTTCAGGATTTATTAGGGTTTCCTTAATGATGCTCAATTTTTCTTAGTAAAACAGAAAACCTGATGTAAAGCAGAAATTTGAACTTGTTTTTTCTCTGCCATCAAATAAGCAAAAAAGTTCTCTGCTGTGAAATTTTAGGACTAATTCATCAAATGAGAAGGTCCAGTTTATGCCCCCGTTCATTCAAGTTTGCTACGTCATTTGTTAATCTTTGAAAGGGTCTTTAGAGCTTTGAAGGTCAAAAGTCTGCAAAATGCAGAATTATGAAATCTATCTTCTAAGTTAGGACTCAATTCAAATTTTCAAATTTTAACCAACCGTTTCAAGGAAATCGACTTTTTAAGGTAACCCATTAACCCTGAAAATTTTAGTCACACCAGAATTTACTCCAAAGAAAGTTAAGTCTAAAATTTAGTCATCCGTGTTTTCAAGTCCTTCAAATTTTCCATGTGACATTGACTCTTGGAAAAATTCCAAGACCCTGGACTTTCCTTTCCATTGCTGTTCACCCTTCGCCTTTTTGGTAGGTCTCTCGCTCTTTTCATCAAAATCATTGTCGTTTCTTGCATTCACGTGTGCCAGCTTTGGGTCAGTGGCCAGAGTATCTGTTTCATAACCATTACTACCCACGTCTGCATGGGGAGGCTTCTTACGGCACCCGTCGGGCCGTTGGTGTGGAACCCTTCGACCTTGACATCCTCTTTTGCCTAACATTTCACTTGGTCCATTGGATGACACCCCTAAGTTGGAAGAAACAAATGAAATGACCAATGTTGAAAAAAATTAAATCTGTAACTGCAATAAAATAGCTACTGTAAAAAATAACCTTTCAGGAAGTGATATTAAAACTGACTGAAAGGGCCAGAGAGATAGAACAGCCACTGCCAGCACGTGCCCAGCTCAGACCACTCTTCCACACCGCTGCACTAGCTCCCACGGGGCAAGGGCTGACCTCGCAGGTGCAGGTGGGCAGAACCTCCAAGGTAGCCACTTCTGCTGCAGAGGAGAGAAGGGGCTTACTCTGCTGGGCATGGGAGGCCACGGGTTAAAGGGAAGACCAGAGATTCTCTCACGAGGCCTGCTGACCGGCAGTGCTCTCTGGCCTGCTGTATTCTTTAAAGAGCTCGCAAAATCTCTACCTCACTGTACACTTTGTGCTTACAACAGTAATGCACAGCCCGGCACCTGCTTCACCTTCTGGCCCCTCAAGGTTACTATCAGAGACAAAAGAGTGAGAGCAGAGCCCTTGTTATCTGCTTTCCCTCGGTGCTAAAAGCACTTTCCTCAGTTATTACGCGACGGGTACTGAATACCCTGGATTTCTGATATAAAACTAGTTTCAGTCTAAACATACATAAGAATACTGATGTCCCGGCATCCCAATCAATAAAATCCTCAAGACCAAACGCACCAAGAGATACGGTTACTGTTAACTGTACACTTCATCCAACTCACTGTGCTGTGACGTTACCAGGCATTCTTCCCTGTGTGCCTGCATTGTGAATGCATGTTGATCTGACACGTTACACCAGGTACCGACACAGTTGGTAGTTGATCTTGTCCTTGGGAAACTTAACAGCAACCCGAGCGGCCACACCCCATGCTCACCGTTCTGACTCCCGCCGCCGCAGCGCCGTCTTCCTTCTCCGACTGGCTGTTGCTGCTGTTTGAGGCCGTCGGAGGCGGGAGGGGCGCCCGCTGGAGGCGGCGCTTTCGCTCTCATCCAGAAGGCGGTCCATGTAATCCCTTCAAATGAAGTGAAGCCATACAATTACCTTTTCATAATAATATGAATTGCTTCAAAAGCCCAAAGCAATGAAATCCAGAAAGTCACAGTATATCCTAGCTTTCACTTACATTCATCCAGTGTCTCATCTACAATGTCAGGATTTGAACTCTTTTTTTTAAAACCCCCCCCCACCCCCCCCCCCTCTCTTTCTCAAGTGACTCTCAACAGAAAGCTCCTTTGGTTACAAACTTGTAGGAAAAATGAGCAAAAGCTTTAAGCCTCTGAGCTTTAGAGACCTCTAGGGAGTCAAAAAACATTTTTTCTACTCAAAGCACCTGAGTGAGTTGGCGGTCTGTGAGTGGAAGGCGGCGACGATGCCGTCAGCAAGGCCTGGAACTGCGCACCTGCTCTGGCGTACAGAAAGATAAAACAGGCTCGAATGACCCGGCCTGAACGTGTCCGAATTCCTGCTGAGAGGAGCCTGGCTTCTTAAACTGCTGTGGGACTCCACATGAGGTGGTATAGCTTTTCCAGTTTGTTTTAAGATTATTGGTCAATAATTTATAGACCCATTTTATATACCTACCTATCCACTCGGGATGTGTGTGTGTGTGTGTGTGTGTGTGTGTTGTGTTTTTTGCCACACCTGGTACGTTCGGGTTACTCCTGGTGGCGATCTTGGGGACCGGGACCATATGGGATGTCAGGGATCGAACCCAGGTCAGCCACATGGAAGGCAGATGTGCCACCCACTGTACAGTCACTGTCCTCAAGGGTGGATGTTTGCGGGGAGGGGGACAGGGACGGTCTGGGCCACTTCCGCGCTGCTCAGGGGTCATTGCTGACACTCAACTCGGGGATTGCTCCTGGGATGCCGAGAGCAGACGCGTGGCCAGCGGGGTGTAACGCGAACACCCTACCTGCTGCACTGCTGCTCCAGCGCCGAGGGCTGCGTATTTCTTGAGTGGAAAGATAGAAGAAGCCCAATTCTAGGTTAGCTTTGTGTGCTAGACCTGAGCGCTAAGACACTAAGCTCCTGGGCTCGTCCCTGGCTCGACCGTGCCAGCATATGAGAACTGTGAGCTCCTTTCTGTCGAGAACGCTCCTGACCTAGGCAGCACGCAAGACAGGGTGATGTGGGGATAGGGCGGGCTACATGCGCGGGTCTCCAAGGTTTATGCCCCAACACAGTGCCCAGGATCACAGCTGTATTGCCCCACACGGCAGTAGCGTAACGTGTGTGGGGTTCAAAGGGGTTCAACTAGCAAGTGCTATGAATATTAAACTCGGGCTGGCAGCTCTTGAAGGTAGGTGCCTCTGCCCACCCACCTTTCTGGGTCTCTCTGGCTGCTCCAGAACACTGGGAGCAAGGGAGAATGCTGAGCCCGGCCGGACTGTTCCAGAGCTCTTATGCCCAGTCTCTCGACTGGCACGGGAACGTTTCTGAGGGAAAGGCCCGAAGTCTTCTGCCTCCCATTGCAAAACCAGCACATAAATATGAAGGGTGCAATAAAAACGGAAGTAGATTTTCATTTAAAGTTCCCGCATAAATAAAATGAAAACACTGTTTCTGTAAAGGTATGGGCAAGATAAACTCTGGACATAAAGGACTTTAACAGTGGCCGTAAGTGGGTGGCTGCAGATGCCGAGGGCTTCAGGCAGAATCTGAGGGAACTGTCTACGAGACGAATACGAAGCTACACATCATCTATGTCCGTGCGTCACACACGTATGTGTATATATGTCTCTCATCCACAAGCAAGGTTTCTGACCTCACGAAACCTCCCAATAGCCTGAGGGACCAAACCCACACATGGATGACCACAAACTAAGCGATTTCGACTCGCGGTTTTCCTCATCTACAGAAGGAATGAAACCTGCTATTTCGGGCCTCTTCAGCTTTATGTGCTGCGTAAGTTTCTCGCAGCTAAAGGACAATTACATAATAAACTGGAAGCACACGGAGGCAGCACTGAGGGAGACCAACGCCAGAGGACTCGGGAAACTAAGGCCGACACAGCCGGGTACGCGGAGCTGAAGAGGGGCTGGTGGGCACACGCACTATGGGCTCGGGCGGGCCGGCAAAGTGCCAGCAAGTAAGCTCGAGCTGAGGATATCACAGTACCAAGTTTCTCAACAGAGCAACACGATGGAGGAAGAATTCTTTCCTAAGGATTCGTGTCATTCAGAGCTCAGGGAAGATTGAGGTAGCTACAACGATAATCAGTCATGTTAGCTTTTACGCAAGAAGATGATGTGTGGGTTGGAGAAACGGCAGAGAGTTAAGGCGCCAGCTTTATACGCAGTGACCTCCACGGTCCCCAGCAGTCATCTCCCAAACGCTCGAGTCAGGAGGAGCCCTGAGCACCACCGGGGTGGCCCACCCCCCCCCACCCTCCTGCCAGGTACTCGCAACACTGTTTACAGCAGAATTCTCAGTATGCGATGGCCATCAACCCTTCCATGTACAGAAACTGCCGTGAAATCTAGAGAATGCTGTTCACTGGCAGCAAAGCAGCAAAGGTACTTCCTTCTGGTAAGCAAATGAAAGGCGGCAACGCCATGGAACAACAACTCGAGGGATAACATTCCACAGGGGCGGACTCTAGGGGCTGCTGAGGGTGAGACTGGTTGCTCGAGGGCGGAGGCACTGGCCTTCCCTCAGGCAGCCCTGCTTTGGTCCTGGCACTGGGGTCCCCAGCCAAGTACACGGTAGCCGCCTTCCAGCGCACCTGGCGCGATCCAACCCTCTCCCTGACAGTAATATTCAGAAGGTGAATAATGTAGTTAAAATTTTTTAAAGGCATCAATACTTTGAGCATTTGTAGGAAATTACCTCCATGCCTACAGAAAATGGTCACGATTTCTTAGAAAAGACATAACACAGCCAAAAGGGACGAGTATCAGTTAAAAATGCTCTTCTGGATAAACGCCTCAATGTAAGATCCGGCCGTTAAAACCCATGGTAATTTTGCCTGGAGAGAGAACACCTTTTTTCAATTCATACTATTACAACGTTAACTCTTGTAATGAAAGATAGAAATGTAATGAGAGAAAAAACAGGGGGGAGTAGTTTTACCTACGGCTTCCCACTCCAGCTACAGAAAACATCACCATTCTTCTGCAGGGGACGGAGGGAACTGGACCACATCCAGTGATGTTCAAGGGGTCACTCCTGGCACTGCACTCAGGAATGACTCCTGGCGGTGCTCAGGGCACCACATGGGATGAGGGGATGGAACTCTCGGGTCATCCATAAGCGAGGCAAAAAATGCTGTCCCACTGTACTTGTGCTCTGGCCCCTGGAATACTTAACGTTTAAATGAAAAAGGGTAGAGCTATTAAGTATCTTCGGGAAGTTTCTGAAGCTACGGAGATACTAGAGAAACTAAAATTCGTGGTGGCACTTCCCTACCTAACCTGATGAGCGTGACATCACAGAGGACCAACTAAGCCAGCCAGCACTTCCCTCGGTGACGCTTTCTGAAAGAGAACACCGGGTGAACCAGGGGTCTGACCAGCATGGTAATTCTTAGGTTCTTACTGCTGATGACCACACACTGCCATATGTTATCATTATTTCTGAAATGGGTGAAAGAAAATGAAAGATGTTACTATTGCTTTTCCCATAGAAAAGAATGAGCTATTTTTAAGATGCATTCTGGAGAATGGATAGTTGCACTTTAGGTTCTAAGTCACTGTGCAGGAATACTATCACTGTATCACTGTCTTCCCAATGTTCATCGATTTGCTCGAGTGGGCACTAGTAACATCTCCATAAGTCCTGTCACAAGCAAGTGTAAGCCAAGGGCATCTGCTTGCTCCAGGGACAGGAAGAGCCTCAAGCCATTCTTCAGGTCAGGGAACTGAGGTCCATAATTGTTACTAGTTTTTGGCATAACAAATAAAACACGGGTAGCTTGCCAGGCTCTGCCGTGTAGGTGGTATACTTTCACCTACGAATACTATACCAAGTAAAATTTCTAGAGTAACTATGTGCTGGCAACGTTACAGATTAGACGGGGCCTGAGATACTGTCACAGGCAAGCTCTCGCTCAGCCACCAGGACCTTGGACTAACGGGGATGAGGACAGTCCAGGTGTCCTATGATTTCCAGGGGCCACCTCCCCTACCTGACTCCCTCCAGGGAAGTTTGTTTTAAAGTCCGGCGAGTCCGATGCTCGGGACTGTGAGCACAGAGACTCTGATCAACACGACCAACCCGAAGCCCAGCCTGCGCCTGAAGCACGAACCCTCGCTGGTGGCCAGCCGACCTGCGGGTCTCCACTGGCAGTGACCAAGTCAAGGCCTAACTTTGTGTTACTTTGTATTCCTAAGCTTTAGGAATAATCCGTAATTCCACCACACAGCTCATGAGTCAGCATTCTAGAGAACGCAGACGAGACAAGAGACTGATATCTACACTGAGGGAACAAACGACTAGTGAGGCTGGAGTCAGCTTTTTTTTTTTTTTTTGCTTTTTGGGTCACACCCGCGACGCTCAGGGGGTTGCTCCTTGCTCTGCACTCAGGAATTACTCCCTGGCGGCGCTCAGGGGGACCATATGGGATGCCGGGGATCGAACCTGGGCCGGCACAGGCCGGCCGGGTGCAAGGCAAACACCCTACCTGCTGGGCTATCGCTCTGGCCCCATGGAGTCAGCATTTTAATCCAAGCGAGACTCAGTGAGGCGAAGAGAAACTAGTAGAAGGAAGCAGGCTCAGACACATCCGGTTTTTTCCCTGGCTTCAGAATGCAGGAACGATCCATCCTGCCTCTACACTGGGAGTTAAGCTAGAATTCCATTTGCGGTGAGTCAATACTGAATGCTCTAGCACGGTGCCCAGAGAGCGGAGAGAGCATCACCTTCCAGTGTCTTCCTCTACCGGAGTGAGAGCACCTCTCAGGAAGGCGGGGCTGTTTCAGGACCACAACACAATTTGCCTTAATTGTGTCCTTTTGTTCCCCTTATGTGTCTATATGCAAGTTTCCCTCTTCCTTAGAGAAGGCGCCTCAGAATTATCTGCCTACCCTGGAGACCACTGCCGAGACTACACTAAGAAACTTAATTCATCTCTGAAGATACGTCAGTAAATGAGTACATTTTAATTAGTGTAAACTCATGCTACTAAAAAACTGAAAATTTAATTTTCTCAGAAAGTTAGGAGAGCTTAGCAAAACCACGCTAGAAAGAAAAACCAACTCACGTTACACCAGGATGAAGATTGTATTTTTTTTTCCAAATCTGGTTTGCTGAGCAAAGAAATCGTAACGTTCAGATTTTTTTCCACATATAATAGAATGCTACACATTCACCAACTGACCTTGTTCGAACCTGTGGAAAGCAAAACACCAGTTTTTAATAATTATCATCTCCTTTTTATTCACTGTTTTCTGGCTTTTGGGCCACGGCAGACAGTGCTCAGGGCCTAGTTCAGGTTCTCCACTCCGGATCACCTCTGGAGGGGCTGAGGGCCCGCACGCTGGGTCACGACCAACCCGGGGCCTTCCTCTATCGGGTCTCTCCAGGCCCATCATCTTTTTTTCCTTTTTTTGGGGGTGGGGTCACACCTGGAAATGCTCAGGGGCTACTCCTGGCTCTGCACTCAGGAATTACTACTGGCGGTGCTTGGGGGACCATATGCGATGCTGGGAATCGAACCCGGCCAGCACAGGCCAGCCACGTGCAAGGCAAACGCCCTATCTGCTGGGCTATAGCTCCGCCTCCATCATCTCTTTAAAAGTTCTGTTTCATCAAAGAGTATCTTAAGTTGGAGAACCAATTCAGTTACTCTTACTAAATTATTCCATCTAAAGTACAGCACCGGGACCAGTTTCCACACTCCCACTGAGAGGGAAAATATACACTGACGTTTCTCAATATTAAATAGCACTCTGTGTGTTTTAACAGACTAGCAGCTTAATTTACTAGAAAAATAATTGCTCCTCTATTGAAAATGAAACCTTATACAGTTTTCAAATATCTGTACTCCGCATCTAGGGAGTTTACCCTTAAATTACTACTTAAGATTCCTTTACTAGTCCCTGAGGTGATCCCCACTTGCGATAACCTGCCTTCCCGAGCAGCTGGGACTGTCCCCCAGCGAGCTGGAGGGGGTTAGGGTGCTCATGTGCTGGGACCAGGTGACCGCAGTGGCACGCGGCACTGTGCCCTGTGCGACACCGCGGGCTCCCCCTTTCAGGTTTCAGCACCAATGGGCTTATTAGCAAACGGTGCCGACAAAAAATCTTTTGCTGCCAAATGTATGCAAATAAAAATAAGGTGCACGTGAAAGGAAACAGTTACTGCGCGTGAGGCCTGGGGACACAAGGCTTTACTTTAACCCGTGTTGAGAGAGCGATTACCATCTAGGCCAGGCGGCACCTAGGGTCAGGTGCCGAGACGCTCATTTCTGTGCCCAGGATTAACTGTTATCCTTCCCCATTTGCACTTTACTGAACCTGAATTTGGGCTCATCCCAGGCAGTGCTCGGGAGACCACGCACACGGTGCCCACGACCAGACTGGGCTCTCACCTACAGAGCACGAGCTCAGCGGCCAGAGCGAACTCTCTCTAGCTTCTCTACTTATACTTTAAAACTGACTCAGGTTCCAAGATGGAAGCATATGAGGTAAAACAAGAACCAACCAACCCGTCTTCAAGTTCTCTTTTGCCTCCTCTGAATCTTGTTTCTAGAGAAATGTGTTGTCAGCTATACTTTGCTGAAAGCAACAATGTACTGAAAGACAATTCTGGGTATGTAAAGAATATTATGAAAAATCGTCAACAGGGGCCAGAGTGATAGTCCACCGGGTTGGGTGTTTGCCTTGCACACGGCTAACCCGGGTTCGATCCCCGGCATCCCATATGGTTCCCCGAGCACCGCCAGGAGTAATTCCTGAGTGCAGAGCCAGGAGTAGCCCCTGGAGCATCACTGGGTATGACTGAAAAGAGAAAGAAAAAAAAAATCATCAATAAATTAAACCAGCCTATTTATAAACTGTAGCTTATTGTCTGGTTGTTCTGGGCCACACCCAGCGCTGCTCAGGGGTGACTACTGGCTCTGCACTCAGCAATCACTCCTGGCAGGGCACGGAGACCATATGGGATGCCAGGGACAGAACCCGGGTTGCTATGTGCAAGGCAGATGCCCCATACTATCGCTCCGGCCCTGATCATTTTCACACTGGATTCTTCTTAAACCATTACTCTTGGGGGCTCAAGGAGCGAACTCAATGGGCTAAGTGCATGCTCTGCGTGGGAAGTCCAGGTTTCATCCCCGGTGTCCCAGAGCACCCGGGAAGCAAGCCCCAAACAGGTGCGGGAGGAGCACTACCAAGCAGCGCCACCCCCCAGCCGCCCGGTCCTCCTTCCAACAGAAGTTACTGTTCGCCCCCACCTCACTTAGGTCCTCCTTCCAACAGACGTTACTGTTCTCTCTGTTCGCTGGAACGACTCAATCCAATACACACGTCAGCAGGCACTGAAGAGTGGGGAGCACTAGGAACAGGGTAAGGCGCCTGCTCGCACTATGGCTTCCTAGGGCTTAACCCCCGCTCCCCATGTGGTTTCTTGGTGATCCCTGAGCACAGAGGCAGGAGAAAGCCCTGAGAACCCTCAGGTATGACTCTACACCAGTCCCCCTTGCCCCCCAAAGGACCTAATATTCTATTAAAATCACTTTGGCTAACAGCTTCAAATCACCTAGTATTTTAGTCCTAAAGTCAGGGCAGGAAAGTCAGCAGTAAAGTCCGCTGACCTTATTAACACCCACAAAGCCACGGGGCCTGGCTCTGGGACAAGAGCGCACAGACCTGTGCTTCCGCCAACTGCCCGGGGACCATCTGTCTGTGCTGTACGGCCGGTAAAGGAGATTATAAATATCTAACTTGACCTACGCAAGTACAAAGGTTCCCAGCCGTAAAGGACTGGGGGGAGAAAGAGGGTCTCTGGCTGCTAGTTCCACTAGCCTCATTCCAGGAGGCTCCTTCACACACCATCCAGTATTATTTGGTCAACAGTGTTTGGATTCTAGGAAACTTTCATCCAAAAAATGTCCCTTTCAGCTATGAAAGGATGTATTTCGGGTTAGAGCCACGGTCAAAGGCTTCTGGTTCACTTAATCCAGCTACTCCACAAAATCATCATTTGCAGTTGTTAAAATGTGTTTTTTTAAAAAGCCTAGAGATTATCTACCAACGTTCAAGAAATGTAAATATTCCCTGTGCTAACCTGCTATATGAACACTGTTCTATACCATACACCTAGGCAGTAGTGCACTACTGTATATGATTTCAGTTTTAAGAAAATTAGAAGTTCTCTGGGGCACATGAAGCTCCTTTAGTAGACACTATGTAGATAGGCACACATTAAAAATCTCAAAAAATGTGTAAAACCGACCTACTGAGATAGTCTTCAGAGAAAATAAAATCTTAATTCAAATAAAATTCTTTAAATCTGAATTTTTGAGCCACGCCCAGTAGCGGTAGAGTTCACTCCTGGCTCTACACTCAGCGACCCCCGTGTTCTGGAGCCCCCGGGAAGCATCAGGAGCGCACTCTTTCCTATCGCGCGCCAGGGATCAAGTCTAGGTCAACCATCAACAAGGCAAATACCCTGTCCTCTGAACTAGCTTTCTGGCTCTGAAGGATATAATTTTAGAACAATTAGGAGTAAGGCAAATGTAAACATATTTTAATTGTAAATAATTAAGCCAAATTTACTTTAGGGGTTTCAAAAATTACTTCAAAATATCTGTGGCAGATTTTTATTTTTATATGAATATACACACATGCATATAAAAACTGATGGGCACAACTGATGCTGTAAAAAGAACAGATCTTAAAGGCTTCTGACAGTATGTACTGAAAACAGCCATAGGACAAAGTTTAGGGGTGCTTAAAATAATCCCCTCACTTGTCACTTGTCTTCCCTTTGTTCATCCAGTAACATCTCCATACTTCCTGTTGCAAGTAAGTGTAGCCCAAGGGCATCTGCTTGCTCCAGGATCAGGAAGAGCCTCAAACCATTCCTTCAGGTGAAGGGAATGAGGTACATAATTGTTACTGGTATTTGGCATATCAAACACAACACGGTAGCTTGCCAGGCTCTGCCTTGAAGGTGGTACACTCTCAGTAGAAGGCTCTCATCTCGAGCATTTTATTGATGAAACTAAAAGGGAAAGATCAGCTTTTCTTCTTGGGTGGAGCTCTGAGGAGCTGTGGAGTTCTGATGATGAGAAAGACTGACCTATTGGTGTGGGGTTTCCTCTGGCTTCTTGCTAGGCTCACTGGGATGACGGGCCATGGCTAGGACCTGCTAGAACTGCATACAGTGTATAAATGTGAAAGATTCTGGGAAGGACCTGATCCTAACATCCAGTACTATCTAAGACTGCGGCTCTGTGGCCGCGCACTAAAGGAGCTATGGGTTTGGAGTTGCTCTTCCGGTTGTTGGCACGGAGGTGGAGGAATGGGAGGAGGAGCCCAAATCCCGGCTCCAAGTCTGGCCAGTGTGGCCCCTCCCCAGCACGTGTGAGCCAACCCTTGGAGCTATGTTGGACTCAGCCAGGGGCTGGCCGAGGCCTTTACTGCTCTCCAGAGCTCCAAGGGTTGCTTCCACGTGGAGCTAAGCAGAGCAGCCGGGGGGGTCTGGAGTGGTTGGGTCTGGAGTGTCTCTCTTCCGGGTTGCTGGCTTTGGAAGTGGAGGAATGGGAGGAGAAGCCCAAATTTCCGCACCAAGGGCTGGAGCGATAGCACAGAGGATAGATGTTTGCCTTGCACACGACTGACCCGGTTTGATCCCCAGCATCCCATATGGTCCCCGAGCACCGCCAGGAGTAATTCCTGAGTGCAGAGCCAGGAGTAACCCCTGAGCATCGCAGGGTGTAACCCAAAAAGCAAACACAAAAAATCCCCTCAGTATCAATATATGAATTCAAACGCTTCTGACGGTAGGAAATAATTACGGTATTGTGATGTGGGCTACAAGGCCGAGGCTGCCAACGTTCTTTGTCACCGAGAACACATGTGGCTACTTACTTTATTAGCCTGAATCAAGTGAAAGTCCTTTCCGTACGCCTTCAGTCCTTGTTCGAAATTTCTACACTCTTCCTCTGTCCAAACAGATAACTCCTCTGACAAAATGAGGGAGGGGAAATAAGCATTATTCTCCAAAAGGTTGCATACAAGCCGAACTACAGATAAAAATGAAACTTTGAGAGAAATTATTTCTGAGGTCACTGCTGATAACCACAAAGACAGTGACGAAACTGCCTAAACTTTTTTTTGACTTGGTCCCAGCGACGTCAAGTGCAATTACTGCAACTACTGCAGGCAGGGCTGGGGGCCCAGAGGGGGTGCCGAGGACTGAACTGGGTGGGCCACGTGCAAGGCAAGTTTCCCCCACTGTACTATCCCTCCAGCCCTAGTTCTGTCCGCAGAACTTACTAAGTCTAAGTCCTCCAATTTTTTTTTTTGGCTTTTTGAGTCACACCAGACGATGTTCAGGGGTTACCCCTGGCAGTGCTCAGGAGATCAGATGGGATGCCGGGGATAAAACCTGGGTCGGACATGTGCAAGGCAAACACTCTACCGCTGTGCTTTTGCTCTTGCTCAGTAAGTCCTCTAATTTTGTTGAGCAAACTACCCTTCATTTATTACATACTGACACAGGAACAGTCCTATTATTGAAGCAACACAGGAACCACCTGAGAGTTAACATCAAAAACTCCCCGCAGTGTGGGCTTTGGTTATGGCGTCTTTATGAATCATGTTTGCCTCAATAAATTAGACCAGCATAGACCCCAGTCTCATCGATTTTAAAGTGAAGGTAACATACGGCCGGAGCAATAGTACAGTGCGCAGGGCATTTGTCGTGCATGCAGCGGACTTGGGTTCAATCCCTGGCATTCCATATGGTCCCCTGAGCACTGCCAAATGTAATTCCTGAGTGCACAGTCAAGAGGAAGAGCTGAGGACTTCCTGCTGTGGCCTAAACACCACACACAGAATAAATGAAGGTAAGATCTATCACATAAGCTCACAGAGGTATACCAAGATGAAATAAAACTTTTATAAGAATGCCTTGAAATCAAATGGTACTATGTATTTAAATTTAAATGCCCTTATTTTTCCATAAAAAGCAACTGGAAACTTATTCTAATTTCTCTAATAATACTTATGTTATAGGACCGAGTTATAGTACAGCGGGAGAGGCGGATGACCCGGGTTCAATCCCCGGCATCCCATGTGGTCCCCTGAGCATCACCAAGGGTAATTCCTGAGTGCAGAGCCAGGAGTGACCCCTGAGAGGTGCCAGGTGTGACTCAAAAAGCGAAATACTTGTGTTATAGATGTATTGAACAAGTTATAACAATTTATGATTCAGCAAATACTGAATTAAGAAAAGCAGTATTATATCTTCAAAGACTAAAGAGCTAAATTAAAATTTCAGCTGTATCATCAGACAAATTAAAGCTGAGCATTTATACTTACCTCTAGCTGCTTTAACATTAAATCTTAATCTTCTCAATGCTTCCTCTGTATCAAAATTGCATTTAACCAGTTCATATAATGCCTAGAAAATAAAAGGCATCAATATATAACCTTGATTACAATTTCTTGGGTATTTCAGGCCATACCCAGAGATGCTCAGGGCGGTTCCCAGCAGTGCTGTACCAGGGAATGAGACGGACCTCCTGCATGTGAAGCATTCGCTCAGCGCCTGGGATGATCCAGGCTACACAACTCGGTTTCTCTTTGGTTTTTGGGCTATACCCAGAGGTGCTCAGGGCCCACTCCTGGCTCTGCACTAAGGATCACTCTTGGTGAGCTCAGGAAATCATATGGGATGAAAGCGATCAATCCCAAAAAAAGCTGTGTCAAAGACAAGTGCTCTACCCGTTGGACTATCACTCTGGCCCCATAGGACATACAGTTTCTTAAGAGTCAAGTCTGGAGCGACAGTCCAGCAGGTAAGGTGTTTGCCTTGCACGTGGAGCCAACTCAGGTTCGACCCTGGCTTCCCATATGGTCTCCCTGAGCAATTCCAAGAGTAATTCCTGAGTGAAGAGGCAGGAGTAACCCTTGGGCATTGCTGGATGTGACTCAAAAAAGAAAAAAGAGTCAAGTCTGTTCAAGGATCTATGAACATACATAGGAAACACAAATGAAACACTAGGAAACACTAGGATCAAATGAAATCCTACTAATTACCTATAAATGAATTCCCTATTAAATTTAAAATGTATCTTTTTACAGAAAGAATAGGATAAACTTTAATATGGCAGCACTGAATACTAGTAATTAAAAATAAAAAAGCAGTAATTATAATTTTAAAAATATCATAGATCACTGAGTTTTGGATTTTGGGGTTCCTAAATAATTTTGAACAAATGAAAAGAATATAAAAAAAAAAACCAGAATGCTATTACTGGGTTCAGAGTCCTGTCTACGAAGAAGGAAACAACACTGGCTTAGGTGAGTGTTCCCATCTATGTCTATGTGTAGCCAGAGACTCTCTGATATAGCCAAAGGCAACTCAAAAGCCAAATTAAAAAACAAATTACAGATCCAATGGGAAGCTTTGATTTGAGCCGAATCATCCACATTCCCCTAACATTTTAGGGAATTAACAGCTAGTTCCAGTACTCTGGCAGTGCCGGTATACCACGCTTAAGGGCACACAACCCACAGGGGGAAGGTAGCCTCGTTCTTATCCAGGTACCTGTTCGTTGTCTTTGATGTGAGATCCTTCAGGGATGGCTTCCACACCTTTCTCATCACCTGTTCTTCGAGATGCATCCTTAAGAAACACAATCACTTTATCTTCCGCTAAGTATTCAGGGTCCCAGAGGAGTTGATCATCATTTTCATATACTAAATTAGTGAAACAATACCAGAAAAGCCAAAAATTGATAGTTTGTCAAAACATCATGGATTAACAAGCAATTCATACTTAGGGCTACATGCTGAGGAGTTACAAGGATCTATTTTCCTGACTTCACACACGAGCAGTAGCTGGTCTAAGTGATCTATCCACCTAAATAGAGCGATCACTTTACCCCCCATTCATATCCAGTCTGACTTAAGCTTGGGTTTATACATTCCAAACACTCCAGGCGTTAAAGTTACTTATTTCTGACTCAGCCGTGAAATGGGGATACAAACCAGACCGCCAAAGTGCAAGGCCTCTACCAGAGAGTAAAACAAGTTGGCACCCATCACAGTTCAACAATGCTATAATGGTAAATGAATGGCTAAAAGAAGGTTCTTGGTGATGAGTTAGGAAATTCATTATTTTACTTCTTCTTGAAAATGCGATTATTAACAGACATACAATAAAACTCTCATGATAATATCAATTTGCAAGTTGCTATTGATTTCTGTTCTCTGTACAGCCTGTTTGACTTAAGAGCTCTGACATCCTTGGAGTGGCGGGTCCGAGGAGAGGGCAGACAGGTCTTCCATCCAAGGAAGCCCTAACTTCAGAACAGAGTACGGAAGTAGTCCCTGAGACGCCTCTACTGTTCACTCAAATCACGAAATAAGAACAAAATCCTTAGGAGATGTTGAAGTTCTGAGACGTTACATACAGATGTCTTTACTTGTGAGTACAAATGCCATCTACATTGTGACTTGATAGCCCCTAAGAATTTGCCATTTCATGTTATGCAACTAAGAACAGAGACAACAGTTGCATGGCAAGAACCATCAGGATTTCAGCAGAGAATAAAATACACGGCCTTCACTGGACCCAGAGAAAAGAACGAGCCATTTATGGGATGGAAAAGGTTTGCAACAGCAATTTAAATATGGCAGGTAGAAAAACTGGATATTATTATCTCTTGTAGAAAAACAATTCCACCCAGCAGCCCGGATCATCGACACCCACCCTGCAGCAGTTTTTTTTTTTTTCAATCCGCCAAGGTATGCTGAACCAGAGACTCTCAGACATGGGGCAGAGCTGCTACTTGCTCTCCCTGTGCCCAGCCGCTCATGAGGCGCCCAGGAGGCATGGCGGGTTCTAGCCCTGGCCTGCCACCCCAGCAGAGCCTCACAACAAACCAGACGACCCCCGACTCCATGGGGGCCGCAGTCTTCCACATCTGGACTTCTTTCTCGTCACACCTCCACCCAGCAGACCAGTCTATCACAGCCCAGATCAACCACACCCACCCTGCAGCAGTTTTTTTTTTTCAATCCGGCCCAGGTATGCTGAACCAGAGACTCTCAGACATGGGGCAGAGCTGCTACTTGCTCTCCCTGTGCCCAGCCGCTCATGAGGCGCCCGGGAGGCATGGCGGGTTCTAGCCCAGGCCTGCCACCCCAGCAGAGCCTCACAACAAGCCAAACGACCCCCCCTACTCCATGGGGGCCGCCATTTTCCACATCCGACTTCCTCTTGTCACAACTCCACCCAGCAGACCAGACTATCGCGGCCGAGCGGTTCATCAATAAATTCTTTATTTAGAGGTGACTACAAGAGTATGCCACCTGCACGGCAAGCCTGGCAAGCTGCTCGTGTCGTATTTGATATGCCAAATACCAGTAACATTTATATTAGGTCATTCCCATGACCCAATATAATGGTTTGAGGCTCTTTATGTTCCTGGAGCAAGCGGATGACTTTGGGTTCTACTAGCATGAGACAGGACATAAGGAGATATTACTGGTGCCCGCTCTAGCAAATAGACGATGAACGGGAAGATAGTGATAGTAGAAAAATTAAATATAAAGAGATCAGAAATTCAAAAACCATGCGGTTGCAACCCACCTCAGAGGAAAAAAAATATCTAAACATCTGAATGTGTGTGTGTGTGTGTGTTGAAAATGGCATCAGAAAGAGGAAACACTATCACTGTACAACTGAAATGACCGTAATTGCTGAAATAAAAGAGCACCACCTCAAACTATTTCATTCTAAGCTAAGTACCAAGCATGAAAGTTAAACCTTTCAACCTTTTAAAGCACACAGAGCTGTACTCCAGGAGAGCGCTGTGGGCACAGGGAGAGATCCCAGGGCTCCCTTGGATAAAGCATGGGTTCCAGTTCTTCGAGGCATCTTTTTGGCCCCAACGTTAAAAAAAAAAAAAAAACTACAAACATATTCACCTCCACTTACCAAAGGAACGTCTATTTAATTTATAAGTATACTTATGTAAATGAACTCAGAAAGCACGAGGCTCACTTAGTTCATTAAAATAGTTCACGGAGGACTCTTCTGGGGACTAGGGAGAGAGTATTCTTGGGTCACAGCAGCGGTGCTCGGGAGCGACCCCTGGTGCTGCTCTGAGGATGTGCAGGTGGGAAGAGTAAACACCAAGCGCCTTCCCCGAACTATTTCTCAGGCCGCGGAGAAGTACTTCTTAAGGCATTTATTACAGTCTAGCTCTGAAAGAATGAGTCAGGCCCCGACTCATTTCTGTATTGTGAACTGAGTGCAATCTGATGGCGCTGTTCTGTGGAGCACAATCTGAACAGCCAAGCACTAACATTTTAGCAGTACAATTACAAATTCAAAAGCAATCCAGGTTTTCATATTAGCAAAATAAATTCTCAGAATTAAATGAATAAAGGTCATTGTGGAGGGCACAAAGATGGGGATGAAGGTGGTTCCTGTAGATGTCTGAAAAGACGCTACCACAGAAGCCATAAAAATCTGAAATCTGGGGGCGGAGCGATAGCCCAGGCGGTAGGGCGTTTGCCTTGCACGCGCCGGCCCATGCCTGCCCGGGTTTGATCCCCGGCATCCCATATGGTCCCCGGAGCACAGCCGCCAGGAGTAATTCCTGATACAGAGCCAGGAGAAACCCCTGAGCACTGCTGGGTGTGACCCAAAAAGCAAAAAAAAAAAAAAAAAAAAAAAAACTGAAATCTGGAGCAGAAAACTCCCATGAAGAGATGTTGAATAGATGCCGTTTGTACTACCACTCTGGGCCCGAAATGTATTTTTTTTTTTTTTTTGCTTTTGGGTCCCCGTGCTCAGGTGTCTGGCTCGCCTCAGGGTTACTCCTGGCGGTGCTGGGAGGGGCGGCTGAAATGTTTAACCTCCAGTTTGGGGGATATTTTGCTACATTTTAAAATGTCAAAGTCTAATCAATATAGCATGATAAAAATGGCGAATAGGCGGCATTATGATGTAACAAAGAGGTTTAGAGAAGAAATGTCTGCATTCTTCAAACGTCACCGTGCCTGACATGCGTTTTGTCAAGTTTTTCCTATATACAGGTTAAATGATTGGTCAATAGTATTATCAACTAAAGGTAATACGGGTGTCCATGTTTCAGAACTTTAAAAAAAAATCAACTCTGTCAAATGGTCACCGTAAGTCACAAGTTTGCCCCTATTCACCCCTCATAATCCATAGCCAACGTCTGCTGTGAGCCTGCTCCACGTCACGCCAGCACAGACTTGGTCGGGAACACTGAACTCAAGTCTTTCTCCGGACTTGATCCTCAGCAAGGCCAGCCAGAGCCTCAGTCTCACCTGGACTGGCGCTGTTACGCAGGGGACCTTCAGTGCTGGCAGGAGGGGGCCTGGCGCACTGTGGGAGTGACCCCAAGATCCAATGACGGAGCCTCATCACAAAGCTCCAGAGCACGCCCGGTTTAGAACCCGGTTTAGAACCCGGAAGAAACAAGACACGTAACTGGGAAACTCATGCGCCTAGCATTCCTTTGGAATTAAAGGAACAGTAGCTGACACTACCCTGAGCCCAAGAACAGGTAAAGGGCAAGGCAGAGTCAGGTCGCTTCACTGGACTGAGAAATTACTCCGGCTGGACGGACTGAAGCCGAGACGAGCCTCTCAAGCAGCTTTGCCGCAGTGAGGAGGCTGCTTGGTTCTGGGGCTCTGTCCAGGCGCAGATGGTGGTAAGTCAGGGCTTGCCAGCAGCCACCTCAGCTTCTCCGGGAATAAAGAAAGGGTAGAGAATCCTGGTAATTTTGATATTCTAAGAGCCTCTGAATCCAAATGATTTGCCAGCCAGCACGCTTTATGAAGAGAATCGCGCTAAGAGGAGACCTGGGGCTGGGGGGGGAGCGGGAGCGGCAGAGGGTGAGCACAGCAGGCAGGGAGCTGGCCTGCACGGGCCGACCTGGGGGGTCCCTGCCACCACATCTGGTCCCGCCTCGCCACGAGATCCCCGAGCACAGAGCTAGGAGTAAGCCCTGAGCACTGCTGGGTGTGCCTTCCCTGCAACCGCCCCAAAGGATAGGAAAAGTTCAGAGCAATGCACCTTGACAAACATTACACAATTTTTGAATTGGGATTAGATTAGAAATGTAAAAGAAAAAAAAAATATCTAGCGGCGCCAGGGTACACAGCACCTGGTCTTGTATCAAAGAGAAAGTTCTGACCCAAACGCCCGTTCCTGCAGTGAAGTTACCAGACCATCTTAGCTGTGTGGCGTTTCTAGGAAAGTCACCTCAATATTCTTTCTCAGTGTTCATGTACCAAACTGAAAGGGGGTGAGGGGATTGGCCTGCAAAAAACACTCTAACAAAGAGTGAGCAATAACCTTTTCTTTCGCAGTGGGGTAGGGGCGCACTCCGCAGTGGTATTTGGAGCTACGCAAGACGCAAACCAGGCGCCCCAGCTAACGGTGTGGTTTATGGAGAACATGGCTGTGTGTATGACGTGGTCTTGGTGAGATGGAGTCTAGGTTATCATGGCAAGCCTCAGTGACAGCCAGCTACAAAGTTGGGGAAAGGCCGCTGTCACCGTGGAACCATGGTGATTCTTCCAAAGCTAAATCTAGTCTGAATCTCACACGAGCAAATACTCTTAAATTCCTAAAGTGAGAAAGCTTTATAAATCACACCTTTTCCTAAAAAAAAAAAAAAAAAAAAAAAAAAAAAAAAAGTGCAAATTCTTTCTAGAATTGTTAAAAATGAAATTTAAAATTAGAGTTACTGCAATATTTGACAGCAAATGCTTGACAGGAGAAATGCTAGAATTAACTTATACATAAAAGATGTTTTCCTACCAGGCCACTAAACATATTCTTCAGAAAGATGTTGCTATCTTGTGTATTCAGAATTACTAAAACTGAAAAAAGTGTCGAGTTTAGGTTCTTTAAAGAGCCCAAAGTGAACTGGTGCTGACCATTACATAACATTAAGTGAAACAAGACATTTAAAATTCAGTTACAGGGGCCAAAAAAGCTAGCCCAAGGCTCCTGCCGTAAGGGTGGGAGGCCTGGTTCGTGACAAACGGCACGGACGGTCTCCCGGGCACAGACACCCACCGGAGTCGCACCCCAGCCATCTAGCACGGTTCCGCTAGATGTGATCCCCAAAACTATTTTGCAAATAAAGCAAAATTCGAACACAAAAAACAAATCGATTTATTTTTAGAATGATCACAATGTCTTCACAAACACTGACATAGACTGTTAATGTAACGACAACCGCACGCAGTTCAGCCTTAGGACGCTCTTGCCAGGACCTGCCGATACACAGCGGCTAAGGCACCTGGCGCGCAGCAGCTGACCCGGCTAGATACTGGTACCGCATATGGTTCTTTGAGCGCTCCCATGCGTGTCCCCACCAAAGACACTCCTGCTGCCAGAACTGACTAATTCCCCCGTAGCCCTCCGATCTGCTGCATACCCGGAAAGCAAGGGCACACCTGGGATGACAGAGGCCATTACTGGGCAGGGCAGTGTTTCGCCATAGTCGACAGTGCTCAGGAACCATACGCAGGGCTGGAGACTGAACGAGCGGACCGTGCCTTCACTCCAGTACAGTTTCGCTTAGTCCTATACAGTAAGATTTAAGGTGTTCCCAAAGTTCACAATAGCCCCCTGCCCGCTCAGAGGTAAGGAGAGAAGAGAGGTAGCCGAGTGAAATATTTTTGGCGAAAAGGTATTAAGAGGCAAATAAACTTGAAAACTTCCCGCCCGATTTAAATTATACAGAAGTTCCTAAAACGAATACCGAACGTGAACTAACTACTATTCCTCCATCTCCCAAAAGACCCTGTGCAGGGAAACAGAAAACAAAGACAATGAAGACCAACAGTGCTCAGTGATGTCACAGTGCTCTGGGATTCAACCAAAATCTAACAAGGTTGGGGAAAAATCTTCAGTTGTTAATGTAGGTTTTTTTTCCTCTTTTGGCCCCTTTGCTCAGGGGTTACTCTTGGCTCTGCACTCAGGAATCACTCCTGGCGGTGCTCGGGGGACCATATGGGAGATGCCGGGATCAAACCCAGGCTGGCCATGTGCAAGGCAAACACCCTACCCACTGGACTATCGTTCTGGCCCCTGTATTAAAATTTTAAAGTATGAGTTCCCTGAAAACATTTCAATAAAACAATGAAAAGGTCATGCGAAATTCACGGACACACGGACCATTGCTCCACCACACTAGAGGCACAAGTCAATTTTAGAAACGTCCAGTTTTGTAAGAAAGAAAGCTTTTTCTGTCATTGTTTACTCAAATTTTTAAATCCGTCTAATGGCTGACAAAGGTTTTTTCTTTTTTTGGTTTTGTTTTGGGACCACATCCAGCTGGACATGTAATGCCATTTGGAGACAACCGCTACTGGACTAGCGCCGTTACTGACTGGATCCCACGGGATATCAAAAGATCACGTGGCCGCCCACCTACAAGATGGTCAGACTTCTTCATCAAGACCCTGAGCCAACAGTTTGAGGCGCTTCGTATTCCTGTAGCAAGCAGATGCCATTGGGCTACATTGGCACGTGACAGGGTCCAATGGAAATGTTACTGGCGGCCACTTGAACAAATCGATGAATAACGGGATGTCAAGTGATCAAGTGACCACATCCAGCGGTGCTGAAGGTTCTGTGTTCAGGCATCACTCCAGGGAGTGGAAGGGACAGGACCTGGGCTGGCCGCATTTATGGCAAGTGCTAATCAACTGTACTGTTTCTCCAATCCTAAAGTTGTCATTTAAAATCTGAATTACATTATGGAAAGGTCAGAGGTATTCAAAAACCACAAAACTGATGTTTGTTGTATTTTAAGTGACTTGGTACCCTAAAAACTGCTCATTATTTTCTGTCCTCTTATTTTCATTATACAAAACTGGAAAAACAAAACATGTCTTATTAGAGAAACATAAAGGGGACACTTTCATAAATCAATCCCACCATAAAATAGCTCTTTATCCCTTCAAACACATGAAATTACAGTGTAACTTTACTAATGACTCACCTTTTTCATTTTCTTTGTATCTACAAATACCAACTGGAATCTCTGCTTGAAACATGGAGCCAACCATAATCTCCTATTTAAAAATTTTGAAAACATTAGTAAGATCTAAAAGCACAGGTATCACACACATTTTCTAACTACTATCTTCTTGGGTAAACTGTCTGGTCTTTCAGTCATGAAATAGAAAGCAAGCAACAAAATGAAAGGACTATTATGAGGAACGAATGAGTTAATAATAGAGCTTAGATATGATTGGATGAAATACTAGTAAAAATAATGAATCAAAAGCAAGACAATGAATACAAAACAGTAAAAGTAAATGCTCAGAAAATCCAATAAACAAAACAATTTTTGTTTAAATAAAAACCAGTATCAAATATTTTTAGAGAATTTATATTTTGACTTGGTCTTAAAACATCAGTGACACAGGGGAAAAGGCTAGAAACGCATGTGCCACCCACACTAGTGAGCCAAACTCCTGGGGTGTGGGGGGGCATCAGTGTTTCAGGGCGATTCTAACAGTCTGAGAAGCAGAGGTTTGCAGATAAGAACACGTAAGAATATGGAAGCAACTCGGGGCTCATGAATGAAACAGAAGAAGGTTAATGTTTGCTTCATTTCTTCTTTATTTATCTTTTTTAAATCTTTTTTTTTCTTTTTTGGGTCACACCCAGCAATGCTCAGGGGGACCATATGGGGTGCCTGAGACTGAACCCGGTCGGTCGCGTGTGAGGGCAAATTCCCTCCCGGCTATGCTATCGCTCCAGCCCCTCTTCTTTATTTTTTCATGTTTGCATTTAACAGAAAACTAGAAAATGGAAAGTAACTTCCCAAGCACAATTAAATCTAAGAAACCTGGCAATCAAACTGATAAAACAGACGAAGAAACTTGTAATTTAGAAAGGCAATTGAATGTGGACCTCTGTGGCTAAATGTGAAAAACAGAGGTGCAACATTTGCAAATATCGACAAGAGGAAAAGAAGCATGGTTAAAGAAGTCTCAGGTTTAGCATGTTCTTTTCTCCCATTATCACTCCCCGCTGACAGCAGTCTCTCACTTTACCTAATATAATTTCAAAGTCATAATCTTTATTGGCATTGGTTGACCTTTTAAGCCTGGGAACAGGGGCCAGTCCTAATACAGGCCAGAGCCCAGCAGGCCAAAACCACTGCTCTACAAGGTTATTCCGGTACTACCATTGTAACACACACTCCCAAAATACAGGGAGGTTGAAAAGAGAAAAATATTAGAAAACAGAGAAAATCATCAAGGTTTACTAGTTTATTTCTTATATTTCTCAGACGACGTATCTCATACCACCTAGCAACGAAGACTTCACCTTCCCCCAAAGTTCTCCCTCGTGAATGTTCATTCCTTAAGAATTTAAAAAAAAAAAAAAAAAAAAAAACTCAAAGCAGCACTTAAGTCATCAATTGGCAACTCCAGATGTGGAAGAAATTTATGTGGAAGATAAAGGTCTCCAGTAACAATTATAGACCTCATTCCCATGACCTGAAGGAATGGTTTGAGGCTCTTTATGTTCCTGGAGCAAGCAGGTACCATTGGGCTCTACTTGCATGAGACAGGACATATGGAGATGTTACTGGTGCCCGCTCGAGCAAATCGATGATGAACGGGAAGACAGTGATACAGTGAAAGGTCTCCAGCACTATTTAAAATTAGAAAGTTTCAATCTGAAATAATTCTGATATTTTCTGGGAGACCGACTTAGTTTACTTAGACCTACTAAGGTTTAAATTATGATTATAATTCATACAGAAATTCTTTTTTAGCATTCTAAGACCCTAAATAGGAATGGTCTGCTTGTCAATTGTTAGAAGCCACATACAAAAAACGAATGTGAAACGGAAATAGAAGATTAAAAAAGTCCCAAAGTGTTTAGTTTCCTAACTAGTGAAATCACTGTCTGGTGCAAACCAGAATCAGAAATAGGAAAACTCCGAGGCTGTAGAGACAGCGAAGTGGTTAAGGGCCCTGTCTTTGATGCGCGGCGACGGGGCTTGAGCCCCAACACTCTGGCCCCTGGGCCCCGCCAGGAGCAACTGCTGAGTGCAGAGCCAGGAGTAAGCCCCTGCGCATCACCAGGTGCAGCACCAAAACCCAAACCTACCCTCACCTCCCAAAGGGGGAGGGGGTGTTAAAAAGTAAAAAAAAAAGTTTAAATGCCTTGAAAAATGTCTGTTCAACCTTCCCAATAGGTTGCAACAAGGAAGTTCAAGCTCCTTGTTTCCTATAGTATCATTTGACTCAGCAGTTTAAGCCAGAGCCCAGAGCTAGCCTCCTCTCAGCATTATAACACACATCTCGCAGAATCTTGGGGCCGGAGTGATAGCCCAGCGGGCAGGGCGTTTGCCTTGCACGCGGCCGGCCTGGGCTGGCCTGGGTTCGATCCCTGGCATCCCATATGGTTCCCCGAGCACCGCCAGGAGTAATTCCTGAGTGCAGAGCCAGGAGTAACCCCTGAGCATCGCCGGGTGTGACCCAAAAAGCAAAAAAAAAATCTCACGAATCTTAAAAATATCTCTTCTAAATGACATAGAATTGTGAGGTAGCCCAATTCAAATTTAACAAATAAATTCAGTCTTCTAAAGGGAAACAATAAGTGAAAATTCTTCCTCTAATTAGAGGGAAACAACTTTTTGAAAAATTTGTCCCAAACATTTCAAGACCAATTAAAATCAAAATATCCAAGTCACATTTCGTTTCTTGTTTTGTACAAAACAGTTTTTACTGAAAGTAATTTAGAGATGTGAGGGGAGAAAGAGGAATACATGTTCAAGAGAAAAGACCTGCAGAATAGAAAAGCCACCAAAGCAGATTTTAAAGTATTAACTAGTTTGGTAATAACCAAGTTAAAAACTAACTATATGTTTTCAGTACTCCCAGTAGCTAACTTCAGTATACGTTTATGCTTTGAGCTATTGTTCAGCTAAATATAATCAGTTTACGTACTAAACAAATGATCAAATTTAAGGAAAACCAAAACTCATATTTTTTAAAAATTTCTTGGGGTCCCAGGGGAGCCTGTGGCCACTCCTGGACGATACGTAGTCAAGCACCATAACCTGAGAGCTTAGCACACAGGCTGGGCCCCGACCAGGGCTGGGCAAACCCTACAGCCCTTTGTGTTATCCCCCACGCCCCTCAGGAACGGTGCTTGTTCTACTTTTGTGGGAGGGCTATCCCTGGGTCACTGGGGCACTGAGAGAACCTTAGGTCAGCTGCGTGTAAGGCAGCGCCAACACCCTCACAGGCTCTCTGTTCGAGAGAGCGACGGCATTCTCAGTCAGCACCAACTCAGAAATCTGATTTCTACTCTTGCACTGAGTGCACCGTGCTCACAACTGCAACTCTTTATACGTTAAGAGAAGCAGTTCTCTCACCCTGCATGTATTGAAGGGGAAAATCAAACAAATACGCAATTTCTAAATATCACCAAAGGACTTAGCATCAATCCCATCTACAGCCAGTTTTACGAAATTAGCTTGCTTTTTAAAGGTTTACATTTTGAGAAAACAGGGTTTTAACTACCTTTTCCAGTCTTCTGATGGAATATAATCTTCATCTTCTTCAGATTCTTCTTCTATTTCACTATCTAAAATAAATACAACAAATCTATGAATTCTTATATTGCCCATACTCTTTTATCTGTGCGTTACTTTAAAACTTAACACAGAAGTCAGACCAAAACATTTCTAATCAAATAATCAATACCCTATCAGCTTTAAAACAAAAACACCTAATAAAGTTTTCAAGACAATCCTAATCTTAGTACAGTTTCACAAATGACTACCACCTACAAAAAGCTTTAGGAAACAACTTTATTCAAGATAATCTGATCTAAATCTAATTCTGCTAACAGTCTGGTGACAACAAATCATATGATTGTAATTTCTTCCCTGTTCAAGATTATAAAGCTTGGAGAGCTTGTATTTAAGGAAAACACGCAGAATACATAAAAGAAAGACGATCATTCTTTTCAAAACCCTTTTTATTTACAGCATGCAAACTGTTTACATCTCAGAAGAACAATACATTTACATAAGTGCAGGGATTCTGAAAATTATTAAGATTATCAGCATCTTCTCAACTCTAAACCTGCACAAAAAAAATGAAAAGGCTAATATCGTCAAAATGATTTCCTGCGAAGGAAGAGCGGGTAGTGTGTGCGTGTCCATGCACCCATCTCAACCAAAATAAAACATACTAGGCTAGAAATATGAGAAAGGGTTTCAAGAGGTTGTATCTGTTCATTTTAAGAGGAACAGCATCTAGCTCGAATCCATAGCACAGTGGGGAGGGAGAGAGGGAGAAAGAAAAAGAGAAAGAGAGGGGGTACCATGGACACTGGTGACGGAACCTTCTGGGTGCCAGAACACTGACAGAAACCAATCATCAACAACTCTGTGACTCTGTACCTCATGATGATTTACTTAAAAAAATTATAAGGAATAATTTTCTCCAATTCATTCACCATCACAGCAACTAATTTATCCTTGCAGTAACAACTATAACAGTAAAAACAAAAAGGGGGGGGAGGTGCTATAAAACAAATGCTTAGAGGTCAGAGTCAGCACAGGATGTCAAAAGATCACTGGTACCAGGTTCAACCCTTGGCACCTCGAATCCCGCCACGAGTGATGCCTGAGCAGACCTAGGGTGATCCCTGAGCCGAGCCAGCAGAAGCTCTGGCCCCACCAAGAGTGATCGCTGAGCACAGAGCCAGCAGTAAGCTCTGAGCCCCACCAGGAGTGATTCCTGAGCACAGAGCTAGGAGTGAGCTCTGAGCACTACTGGCTGAAACAAAACAAATGCCTATCACTTCTTTAGATCTGGGAGTCACTGATTTAGCGACTATAAATCATAAAAATGATTCAAGTATTTTTAAAAGTCTGAGACAAAGAAAAAGGCTAAGAACTGAAAATGATCATGAAGCAATCAGAGTAGGGAGAAGAGAAACATATCAAATTTAAATAGTAAGAAGGAACACACTAAATTCAAGTAATATAGTGAGGGACCAACGACTGTACCATAATCACAAACTACAAGGCCCCAGCACTGTTAACCAACCTACAAGAAAATTTTATTAGAGTTGAATAAGATTGATAATAAATTCAAACATGGATGGAGATCACTTGATCACTTGAATCCCGTTATTCATCGATTTGCTCAAGCGGGCGCCAGTAACATTTCCATTGGACCCTATCACGTACCAATGTAGCCCAATGGCATCTGGTTGATTCAGGAATAGGAAGAGCCTCAAACCGTTCCTTCAGGGTCTTGACAAGGAAGTCGCTGACCATCTTGTAGGTGGGCGGCCACGTGATCTTTTGACATCCCGTGGGATCCAGTCGGTAATAGCTCTAGTCCAGCAGTCATCTCCAAATCGCATTACATGTCCAGCCCATCTGATTTATCGAAAATCGAGCCTTGGCAAATGAGACAGCGTCCCTGATTCTGGAATAGCGACAGAGGTCAGAACTCCGGATTCCTTCTCTCACTTGAGTGAGGCGTGATATTCCAAGCATAGCTCTTTCGATTCCTCTCTGGGAGACCCGAATAGCATTCTCATCCTGCTTTCGTAGGGCCCAGGTTTCTGAGGCGTATGTTAATGCAGGGAGAACGGTGGAGTCAAAGAGATGTGCCCGGAGTCGGAGGTTCTTTGTCCTTTTAGCTATTTCTTTGATGCCTTTGAAGGCATTCCATGCCACTCTCTTCCTCCTGCGCAGCTCAGGTTTTAGGTCGTTCATCATGTTGACTTCTCGACCTAGGTACACATAACTGCTGCATTCAGAGATGTTTGTTCCATTGAGAGTGAATGGGGCCTCTGGAACTAGCTCATTTTTCATAAACATAGTTTTCTTTAGATTCAACTGTAGACCTATCTTTCCACATTCTCGGTCGAAGTCAGCCAGCATTTGTGCTGCTTGGCTAATGTTTGGTGTTATTAGAACGATGTCATCAGCGAAGCAGAGGTGGTGTAGTTGCCGACCATCTATCTTCACTCCCATTCCTTCCCATTCCAATTGTTGCATGATGTTCTCAAGGGTGGTGGTGCTGAAGAGTTTTGGTGAAATGGTATCACCCTGTCGAACCCCTCTTTTGACATCAATGATCACTTCTTTGTAGAATGGTGAGATTCTGGCGGTGAATCCGTAATACAGCTCACGAAGGATCTTGATGTATTGGGTTTGAACACCCTGTTTGGCTAGGGCTTCGATGACCGCTTCAGTCTCCACAGAATCAAAGGCTTTCTGTAAATCAATGAACGTGAGACAGAGTGGCATCTTGTACTCCCTACAAACCTCAATGAGCTTGGTTACCATGTGGATATGATCGATTGTGCTGAATCCTTTCCGGAAGCCAGCTTGCTCGCATGGTGTCCTTCATCTAGTGTTCTGCTAATCCTGTTCAGGATGACTCGTGTAAACAGCTTGTAGATGACGGACAACAGGCAGATGGGGCGATAGTTGCCGATGTCGTGAATGTCTCCCTTCTTGAACAGTAGAACTGTCCTGCTGGTTTTCCATTGGGAGGGCACCTTGCATTTGGACAGGTAGCGTGTGAAGAGCCGAGCTAGTGTATTGATGAGTACTGACGGTAGATTCTTCAGGTGTTCGGGTCTGACTTTTGTCTGGGCCTGGTGCTGTTCCCTTCTTTACCGACGAGATGGCATGTCGGATTTCAGAAGGGAGAACGTTGGGAATGACATATCCATCCTGTGGAATTTGGTATGTGGGCAGGTGGATGTGGCTACCAAAGAGATCTGAGTAGGAGTCATGAATAATCTTCTCCATTGCCTTTCTGGAAGATGTGATAGATCCATCAGGGTGTCGGAGGGCAGTCATTATGGTCTTATAGTTGGCAAAGGACAGGCGGGAGGTGCGAATGCTTTTCCCGGCTTCTGCTGCATGTTCCAGTATTTCTGCTCTTCTGTCTTTGAGGTCTGCTTTTATCGCTTCTCTGCACTGTTTAGCAAGCTTGGATGTTAGCATTTGGTCTCCTGAGGCTCGCGCCTTGCCATGTTGGCGAATGAGCTTGAGAGTTTCTGAAGATAGGTGTCCTTTTGTGTCTTTCTCTCTCTCAGCATTGGATGGACGGAGAACTTGGTGTCAAATACTAAAAAGCAAAAAATATTTTTCCTGATTTTCACTTGTACCACTTGTCTTCCCGTTGTTCATCGATTTGCTCGAGCTGGTATCAGTCACATCTCCATTCGTTGGAATGAGGTCCATTATTGTTACTATTTTTGGCATATCAAATACACCACGGGTAGCTTGCCAGGCTCTGCTGTGGCTCTGGGTTCATCCTAGGGGGCCCAGTCTTTTTCTATGTCAGACCATTTAACTATCCAGGGCCCAAGGGTAGAGCCCTGGGTGGGGACGGACGGACGGACGGACAGACGGACAGACAGACAGACAGCCTGTCTCCTGTCTGCCACCTGCCTACGCAGCCAGGCAACGCAGCCACACCTGCAACACCTCGAGGGGGCAGGTTTCCGATTTTAGCAACTAATAATACTTACTTGTATCGAAATATTTACACCGCCGTGGGCGAATTATTTCTTGGGCATCTTGAGAAGCAACAGATTGTGATGGATCATCATTGGAAGACTGAGTTTCATCCTCTTGACCCGAGGAATCCTTTGCATTTTCTTCCTGTGATTAGTAAATTATATAAGCAGAATTGTGGCAGGTAAAAGTTCTGGGTGTCCAAAATACAAGTAGAAGACTAAAATTACTCTACTGACTAGGACTGGTGGCCTGGAAGGATCCTAGGACTAGGGCGGTAGCTAGAAGGACAAAACTATCTGCTGTGCGCAAGGTGCTAGGCCTGGACCCCCGCACTGCACGGTCCCCTCCTGCGCTGTGCCACTGGAGAAACGACGGGTGCAAACGGGTAACACAGAAAAGGAAGTGGAAAAATGGGTGAACTCTAAAATATCCGTAGTTGTTTTGGGGTTACTGCCGGCACGCGCTTGGGATACAATGTGGCGCTGGTGACTGGCGCGAGGTAGCCCGCAGCACAGCGTGTTCTCCAGTCCTCTCAGCTCTCTTCCTCGCCCTCAGTGTTGCTTTGTGCTTTGATAAATAACCCTGGTTGCATAAACTATTAAGATCTGGAGATGTTGGCCAGAGCGTGTACCTGAGTGTATACATATACCCACACAAGTGCATAAACTCTAAATTCTGTAATTTTAGAACCTCTTCTGTAAATCTGAAATTTCAAAATAAATAATACACAATTGTCAACTAACCTAATTATTTTAAAAATCATGTTTTTTTAATATTGGTATAGCACAAATAATTATGGCACAAGAAATGTTCGTAAGATTGAGAAAAAGCAATGAAAGAAATCAAAAATTAATCAATTTCAAGTATGCTTTGGGCCACACTCAGCAAGCCCAGGGGCCCCTGTGGGATGCCAGGGACCCTGGTCAGTCACGTGCAAGGCAAATGCCCGCCCTGCTGCACTATCACTCCAGCCCCATCCATGTCAAATATCATAGCTTTGAACGTGTAAATACTTTTGCTTTAAAATTTAAACAATTTCCTTCATAATCAGAAGATTATAAAATAATCACTCAAAGTATATTAAGGAATTGGAATGTTTAAAAACAATGAAAACAATTTTAAAATTTCACATAACCTTACTTTATTTTCCCCACTACAGCCACTGTTATCATCATTATCAGCATCTTCATCATCATCGCCTTCTTCTTCCTCTTCTTCCTCCTCCTCATCTTCTTCAGGGAGTCGAATTGTACTGTCATAACCATAAAGGCTGAGAAGTTCGTGGATTGGCATGTCGCCTTCCTAAAGAAACCAAAAGTTAATTACAAAATGAATTTCTTCCATCTATAATTTACAAATCCATAATCATTCCATACAACAGAACACTCAGATTTTTATCAAGAATTCTCAAATTCTTGTAGTGTGTTTAAAATGTCTCTGTATTTTAAGAATTCCAGTAAGAGTACTAATTCTAACAAACATAATTCTTAAATGAAATGAAGGAAATAGGTTCATGATTTATTTGGGGTTTTCTGTTTATTCTTTTTAACATCTTGTTTTTATGTCACACCCACGGTGCTCACTCTGTGCACCCACTGACCACCCCGGCATAGCTCAGGGGACCATACGGCGTGTTGGGGACTGAACTGGGTCAGGTGTACGTGAGGCAGGTGTCCTGTCCACTCCATCTCTCTCCAGCCTGTCTGACTTACTCTTTAGTGTAACCACGCCTGTAATAAACTGATCAGTGTCATCAATTCAGTAAACATTCACTGGCAGTTGATACCATCTGTGCTACCCACATTTAAAGAAAATACTATACCAAATCGACTGCCAACTAGAAAGGGAGATGGAACTCGCAGCCCAACCCAAAGTTTGTAAAGAAAACTGTTGTACTAATTCTATTTCATAGATGAAGAAAGTGAGGATGAACAAGTAAGCAATAAGTAGTGGGATCATATTTAAGCTCAATTTCAAAGTGTGTATTCTCACAAGTACGTGTAACATAGCCTCTGCCAAGGACCTCTCGCCTCCCTACAGGAGGCCCCGAGGGCCAGGAAACAGCTCTCACTGCCTATGCGCGAAGCTGTAGAGGTAAGCTCAATGCCTGACACCCCTTCCAAGCATCACTGGGTATGGCTCAAAAACTAAGGGCGAAATGAAATGCTTCAATGCAGAGATAAGAAATCAACTTTCGACTGAAGGTACTCTAATGACCAGACTATCAAAAAGCTGAGAATTTTCACTGCAAGAAAATTCAACCTAAATCAATGAACCTTGAGATAGAGATTCTGAAGGAAAATCTGAGTTCAGAACCCAAAAAAACAAAAATATTGTGAAAACAAAACATTTAGTATTTCCCAAGTAGCCTTATTTATGGACAGAAATAAATTTAGCTATGTGGCAAATACACCGATATAGCAATAAAATAACCTGATGACACTTAACACTTAAACCAAACAATTCCATGACTTAATCTGAGAGCAAGAAGTAATAAAACATATTTGAAATTATAAAGCACCAACACTTCTATTTCCCTTAGTAAATGGATATTGTAGTTATAAACCCACATGCAAATCTGTTTCTGAAAACGAGATGAGTTCAGAGCAGTCACTTCAATTTAATATTGACTTGTAGTCACAATGTGACAAGTGCAAAGTGTATGAGGTAAGGCAGTACCAATCTAGTGAAACGAATACCTGATATATTAAAACAGATCTCATACCATCGTCCTCAAAATACAGTCACACCAACGGAGCTTAAAGGGCTCGTGGGCCTAGACATGCTCAGTCTCCCTGACAAGATCTGAGTCAATCTCAAGCTTGATTCAATCTCTGAGTAGCTACTGAACAGTGACGGAACCTACAGGTTAGGGAAAATTACGCACACAACGAAAGGTTCAAGATAGGGAGGCAAAGACTTATCAGGGAGACTGAGCTAGGTTGGAACCCTCTTATCATTCACAGGGGAGATAATCAGAACCTAGAGACTGTAATAGAGAAAGATCTCTAGGCCGAGGGTCAGTGGGGACACCCCCCCCCCCACACCCACACAAGATTTAACCATGGTTTAAGAGCACACAAGAGGTTCTGGTGACGCAGAATCTCTTACTTCCAGGTATGCCTGAACTCTATATGAACACACATCTATAGAGATTTGTGTGTGTGTTGTGTGTGTGCGTGTGTTGTTTCTTTAAATCGTTCATCTATTATCTGAATCCTCAAAGGAAATTATCCCTGTCTGCTGAATGATTTTCCAACGACTTCTAAAGTATAGTTTGGATGCCAGTTCTTCCGTTGTTTTATAAGCCACTCTTAAAAATCTTCAAGTAATAACTGTACCTCACTGCCACAAGACCAAATTTGGTGTAACAGAATTTCCTAGTTAACAAAGTCACTATGAAAATTTAAATAGGAAATCAATGTGTTTAGGAACACTCATGACGGCCAAGCAAACATGCTGGAGGGAGAGCTGAGGGGAGAGCGGACGACGGTCAGGACGCTGAGCCAATGGAGGCGGCAGAGCGCGGAGCTGGGGATCGGGAGGGAAGGAAGAGGACACGCCGCCTCCCACTCAAGCGACAGGAAAGGACAGTGCGCATGTTTACTGAGAAGGAAAGGCCGGGAGGGCGCAGACGGGAAGAAAATATCAACAGTTCGGCGTTGGCATTTTAAAGCTGGTGCTATTGTTTGAGGTATCAGAAGCAGTAAGGTCAAAGTGGCTGAACAAAACTGGAGAGGGAAACAGGTCAATACCAGAAAAAGAATTAAAGAATACTCGGCACACAGATACCGAGGAATCGCATCAGACCCAACTGTCTAGTTTGGTAACAGTCAAACAGAGGCGAAGACTTAAGCCCCCCACACCTAGAGATTCCGAGGAAAAGCAAAGGGGCCCGCATGACTTGGTGTGCAGGGGTGTGGGGTGGGAGTGTGGTGTGGAGGGTACAAAAGGCTGTGACTAGACTCTGAAGCAGCTGGCCCTGAGAAGGATCTAGAGAGAGAAGAAAAAGAAGTCCAAAACCGAGAGTCAGGAAGCCCCCAAGTTTAAATCTTAGGTGAAACATGTCTGAATAAAGAGATAAGACTAACTGGATAGTGTGTATACTCCAGAATCCAAGTAGAAGAAGGAAAAACTGTGCTGAACGCTGGCGCTGCTATCTAAGAGAAAAGTGACCAAGGAACTGAACGCTGGAAGTCACCGACCATCTTGGTGAGAAGGGACTGGAACAATCTAGAGCATTCTATGAAGTCATTGTCATGAGGGAAGAGAACGCCTTAGAAATTCTGCTTTCGAGGCGGGAGACAGTTCAGAGAGAGAGTGCAAGTCTCACAGGGATGAGATTCTGGGCCCAAGGCCTGGCACCAGAAAGAGACGGAGAGTGTGAAAACAACAGTGCTGGCACCGGAGAAAAGGGAGCAAGAGGTGGAGCAGGTGGTGGTGTGGAGGGCTCCAAGGCAGCAGAAAGAAGCAGGATCCGAGATATTCCTGACCTTACCCAGGAGGGCTCTACTAGAAAGACACCTCCTCAATCCTGGTGCCCAGAACACAGCTATTATGCTGCTTCTTGTTTGTATGTTTGGGGCCAACACCAGGTCATGCTCAGGGATCATTTCTGTGGTGGCGGGCCTTTCACACAGGTCTGCCACATGCAAAGGTAGGCCCTTAGCGGCTGTGGTCTACTTCTCCTTTCAAAATGCCCTTAAGGGTCAGAGAGGTACAGCGCAACAGGCTGCAGCATCCAACCTCAGCAGCATGTGGCCCCCAAACACTGCCGGGCAAGCCCTGAGCATCAAGCTGGGAAGAGACCATGAGCATTGCCATGTGGCCACAAGCCCAAAGAAAGAACTAAGTAATGTCTTTCATTTCAAACTTGAAGTAGCCTGTCACTGTCACTGTCACTGTCTTCCCGTTCATCATCAATTTGCTCAAGCGGGCACCAGTAACATCTCCATATGTCCTGTCTCATGCAAGTAGATCCCAAGGGCACCTGCTTGCTCCAGGAACATAAAGCGCCTCAAACCATTCCATCAGGTCATGGGAATGAGGTCTATAATTGTTACTGGTATCTGGCAGGTAGCTTGCCAGGCTCTGCCATGCGGGTGGCATACTCTTGTAGTCATCTCCAAATCCAGCATTTATTGATGAACTGCACAGCCACTGTGATAGGCTGGTCTGCTGGGTGGAGTTCTGATGAGAGGGAAGTCCGGATGTGGAAAATGGCAGCACTCACGGAGTGGGGGGGTCGTCTGGCTTGTTGTGCGGCTCTGCTGGGGTGGCGGGCCAGGGCTAGAACCTGCCATCCCCTCCCGGGCGCCTCATGAGCAGCTGGGCACAGGGAGAGCCAGTAGCAGCTCTGCCCCATGATTGTGAGTCTCTGGATCAGCATACCTGGGCCGGATTTAAAAAAAGACTGCTGCAGGGTGGATCTCAATGAGCTGGGCTGTGATAGGCTGGTCTGATGGGTGGAGTTCTGACGAGGGGGAAGTCTGGATGTGGAAAATGGAGGCCCTCATGGAGTGGGGGGTTGTCTGGCTTGTTGTGAGGCTCTGCTGGGGTGGCGGGCCAGGGCTAGAACCTGCCATCCCTCCCGGGCGCCTCGTGAGTGGCTGGGCACAGGGAGAGCCAGTAGCAGCTCTGCCCCGTGTCTGTGAAGTATCCTACCAGCATGAATGTTACATAAAACCAACTTAAACGAAACCCCACAGGTAGAGAAGCAGGTTCAAGTGTTTCCTCTCTCCACAAAGTTCACCCTCCAAGTTATCGTTACCCTTGCAAGATCCTCTATTTCAGAACTGAAGTTTGTTTCTCCTTCCATCATTTCTTCCTCTTCTAATGTTCGTTCATCATCAAAATCATGAACCAGCATGTCAGCTGATGGATCAAATTCATGGTCATCTGATGTTGCTGAACCTCCTGGGAAGGAATATTTAAAAAGTTTGGTAAACCGAAATAAGCGTATCTGATACAAAATAATGCCCCTATACTTTGCTTCTTAAAAGAACCTAAGACCACCTTTTTGCATACTGTTACCCTGATTGTAATATAATTCCTATTAGGTACAAATACTGACAAAATTGTTTTCTAAATATACTCTTAGCAACTAAAATACTAAGCTCACATCGATACACACACACACACACACACACACACACACACACACACACACACACACGGAACATCAAACCACATGACTTAACTGAAGTACCCTACTTGCCATTGTTTGCTAAGTCAATTACATGTAAAGTGTTGCCACTTTACCCTCCCGCTACAAGAGAAACAGAGTAAGTGAACCTTTTCTACCTTCTTGCTAGATTCCTTCTCCCCACATTATATGCTGTATTGCTGTTTCAATTTTATTCTTGCATTAATTTGATTTTTTTTTAACTGAGCCCATCAATAGGGTAATTCTAATATCTACCAAATAAGTCATTAGGGATAGAGAATTTGAATCATTGTATAAAAAGGCAAGTTGAGACTTGCCTTTGGGTTATGATTTCTAGTAGACGTTGTTTTTATTTGGAAATAGACCTCATTCCCATGACCTGATGGAATGGTTTGAGGCTCTTTATGTTCCTGGAGCAAGCAGGACTCTACTTGCATGAGACAGGTCATATGGAGATGTTACTGGTGCCCGCTTGAGCAAATCAATGATGAACGGGAAGACAGTGATGCAATAATACTCTTTTTTTGCACTTCTTTTGTGTAGGGGGTCTTCCCTCTCATCAGAACTCCACCCAGCAGACCAGCCTATCACAGCCGGCAGCGGCTTGCGGCAGCGCAGTTTATCAATAAATGCTGGACTTAGAGATGACTACAAGAGTATGCTACCTGCACGGCAGAGCCTGGAAAGCTACCCGTGTTGTATTTGATATGCCAAATACCAGTAACAATTATAGAGCTCATTCCGAATGAACTGAGCCTCTTTATGTTCCTGGAGCAAGCAGATACCCTTGGGCTCTACTAGCATGAGACAGGACATATGGAGATGTTACTGGGGCCTGCTCGAGCAAATCGATGATGAACGGGAAGACAGTGATACAGTGACAGTATAAAAAAGCATTTTATTTCAGAGTTAAAGCAATTATCACTGTTTTAACATAAAATCCCAACCACTGAAAACTTAGTAAAAAAGACTTGAAAAAATGAATTTTACTTATCTCATGTGCAGTCATTTAACTAAACTTTCACCGTCTTTTCCTGAAATCCCAACTTTTACTGGTTACTATTCTTACAGGTACTGAATACTCTTTACTACTGCATTATTTCCACACCCTGTTTTTTCAGTTGAAAACTGGTGCATAAGCTTAAAAAGTAAATCTGCAATGATCATGCAGTGAAATACGGTACCTTCTCCGTGGTTTATTTGGCAGATAAAGCACCAAGTCTGGTCTCGTGACTAGGCGTCACCATTACAAGGGCCTTTCACCACTTAAAGCAAAAGCATTTTTTTCCACATGAAGCTCCGCTCCTAATTTTTCCCACAACGTTTATAATAGCCTCCATTTAGTATTCGTTAACAAGGGAAAAGCCCCAATGTTTTAGAGAGAAGACTGACAGTAAATGCTCTCGACTTCAAAGTGCTTAGGGCCTGAAAGATGGTCCAGCGAGTGGGCACTCACCCTGCACGGGGCCCACAGGGTCACTCCTGGGCACCACCAAGAGTAATTCCTGAGCACAGAGCTAGAAGTAAAACCTGAGCACCGCCAGGTGTGGCCCTAAATAAAAAAAATACCCGAAAAGCTGCCTCAGTCTAGAAACAACAGTAAAAAGGGCCAGCTAGTTAAGGCGTTTTCCTTGCTCCACGGCAGCACATATGGCCCCAGAGCACCAGCAGGAACGAACCCTGAGAAAGGAGCCAAGAACAAGCCCCGAGCACCCACTAGGGTCGCACAGTCCTTCCCTCCAAAAAGAGAGGGGGAGAAAAGGGGAAGATTTCTGATGTTTAAAATATGAAAAGGTGGGGCCGGAGCGATAGCCCAGCAGGTAGGGCGTTTGCCTTGCACGCAGCTGGCCTTTTGCTGGCCCGGTTCGATCCCCGGCACCCCATATGGTCCCCCGAGCACTGCCAGGAGTAATTCCTGAGTGCAGAGCCAGGAGAAACCCCTGAGCATTGCCGGGTGTGACCCAAAAAAGCTAATATAAAAAAAAATAAGAAAATAAAATAAGAAAAGATGCTGGCTTATATAACCCACGTTTCATTAATAAATATTACCCACCCAATAATATCTGTATCACTTCACTTGTATCACTGTCTTCCCGTTGTTCATCGGTTGGCTCGAGCGGGCACCAGTAGCATCTCCATATGCCCTGTCACATGCTAGTGCAGCCCAAGGGCATCTAAGATGTTTCAAATAAAATAAAACCTGACCGGGAGGCGGCCCCTGAGCCGTGTGAAGGCAGTCCCGGCCTGTCGCTGGTAAGTAAAGCCCTCGACACGGGCAGAAAGACTAGCGCGGCTCCTTCAACTCCAATCACCTGCTGCCTCCCAGCAACACTGGACTCAATGGTCTGGCTCCTCTGACCATGTCATCATGAGACGCACAAGTCCACGTTTTATACAAAGTATTTTAAATGGGGGCAGGGCTCCCCAAGTAATGTGGGGCGACTCCCAGCAACGTCCTGCCAACTGGGCTGATTGCTGAGCCGCCGGGCCAAGGCAACGCAGAACTGCTCAGCTCAGCGGCGCTTTGGGACACCAGGGAATCCTCAGCGTTACTAGGGAATCCTCAGCGTTACTAGGGAATCCTCAGCGTTACTAGGGAATCCTCAGCGTTACTAGGATCGGCTGCTTTTTGCACACGCAAGGGGACACACACTTTGTCACCCCTGGCTCCCAAATAGTTTGCCATTAAGATCACTACAATTTAGTCAATCTTTTGGAACAAGATTTAGTCCACAGATTTGTAACTTCTAACAGGGGTGACTTTGCGGGCCGGAGCAACAATATAGTGGGCGCGCGTGATCAACGGGGATCCCATCTGTGATGTGCCAAGCATGGCCGGAGTCGCTCCTGAGTGCAGAGCCAGGAGCAGCCCCTGAGGCGCCACCAGGACGCCGCCGCCACCTCCGCAAACAAAACTCTGTGCTCCTGCAGGACGTTCTTTCCATTTCTAATACAAGTAAGCCTAAGCAATGAATTATCTCTTTTAAAACACTGAATTCAGGGCCGTGATAGCCCGCGGGTGGGCGTTTGCACGCGCCGGCCTGTCCGCCCGGGTTCAAACCCAGCATCCATATGGTCCCCCAGCACCGCCAGGAGTTATTCCTGAGTGCAGAGCCGGAGAAACCCTGAGCTGCCGGGTGTGACCCAAAAAAAAAAAAAAAAACTGAACTCATATATTCAGAGCTCCAACAGAAAGAGTCAAGAAATAGATGGCAGTTCATTAAGAAAAAGGCCAGAGAAGCGACAAACAATGATGAGGTGGAAATCGAGCACCTTCTGGGCCTTAAAGGCAGGTGAACGTTTCCCCCAAGAAAAGCATTCAGATGATCTAACTCCTCTAACCTACAGTCATGCAACTAGAAGGATATTGCTTATCAAGTAGGTATTATTAAAAACACGGGAACTACTTACCTGGACTTGAAGATTCAACAGATGGCTGAAGGATTGGGGGAGAGGGAGAAAAGAAGAAAATTAGCATCTGGTAGTAAATCCTTCCACACATGACACCAACATTACCATTAAGTTTTAATGTATGAACTGCCTAAGGCAAATTTCCAATTCAAAAAACTCCTGAATCTTCAAACGAAACAGTAATGGGTAATTTGGGTCTTGAGGGAACCCTGACATAGGTGGTTTAAGAAGCTGGGACAGTTTTCTGAAGTCCTGTTTATCAACAGGAAAAACTTCACAAATAAGGTACTATAAAGTGGTCTCTGGCTCGCCATGTGTGAGGGGAGGTAGAAACAAGATTAAGACAATTTTAAGTGAAACCTATGTTGCAAGAACGGGAGATTAAATATTTAAGCACCAAACAATCCATCAGGTTGACTTTCCAAACATACTCCACCCCTCCCCCTTTTAATGCTAGGGATTGAACCCTCATAGGAGAAACTCACTGAACTGACAACCACTTCTACTTTGAAACGCTCACAGAAACAACCCTGCAAAGTAACTTGAGAAGAAACTGCACGGATGATCACAAAAATCCTATTTATAATGCTCCGACTGGATCATTCAATACCTCAGAAATTTAACCACAAGCACTTGGAAAATTTAAGGTAAAACTGTTAGCAACTTATTTTAGTAATTATCATGACCTGACAATTTGTGGCTGGCCGTATTTCATCTTAATTCGTTCGGGTAACTCAAAATTATAAACAAGCCATCTACAAACCTGATCCTATACAACAAATCCAGTTACCAGTTACAAAGTTTCAAAAGATGCTTCAAAGAAACTTTCTAACTAGGTCATGCCAATTCACTCTCTATGTCTCATTCACTTGAAGTCAGACACTAGAAGACATCATTTTATTAGTTTCTCCTTTCTGATCAATTAATGACAAAGAGGCCAAGAAGTAGGTACAAAACAGGAAGAGGAAATAATCTGCTTTTCAAAGCCAACATCCACAACAATTTCTTCTAGGGTGTTACAGGCCTTTCTACACCCGGCTCGGGACGAGGGCTGGGGGCTCAGTGCATTTGGTGTGGGCGTCCCAGATCAATGCCAAGCACACCAGAAGCTGTCCTAAGTACTACTTGGTGTGTCCGAAACAGAAAGAAAACGGTCCACTCTGTTCTCTCCGGCACGCGTCCAGGTCAGTGGTTTTCAACCACAGGCTACAGGGTCATGGCGGGCAGGCAGAAAGCTGAAAGCCATGGCTGCAGCTTCACACACACACACACACACACACACACACGTTCTTCTTGAGGAAAGCTTTTTTCAAGGTTCCTATTTTAATCCCTTTTATTCCTCTCAAAAGAATGGGAACTTCCTACTCTAACTCAAGTGTTGGTCAAATCTCTTACACGGTATTAAGAGTCGGTCTGCCAGAACAGTCAATACAAGGCTACAAGGCTTCTAACGTCTGCCCTCTATGGCAAGCGGACGGCAGGACCCCGTGAGGAGACGGGAGGAATCCTTCCGGGCCGGAGAAACAGGGCTTCCAGTGCGTGGCCTGCATGCCACGGACCTGGCCCAGTGCCACGGGCCATGGCCCGTGGAGGCCCAGACCCACCCGGGCAGCACTGAGGCCTACGATGAACCACAGCCCAGCAAGTTACGTATTGGGGCCTGCAGGGCCGTTGGGCGCCATCCCTGGGAGGGCCCGCCCACCCCCACCCCCATCACACCCAACCGTTTCTAGCTTGTGTAACAAAGAAACACAATTCTGGCTCAAAACGAGTTTAACCACCACACAAACTGCACAGCAAATCAATGCTTTGGAATAGTAACCTCCTTTTACGTCACGGAGCTATTCCTTGTTCCCCGAGTTTTAGCACTGCAGCAACGTTAGGCCATTCCATTTGATCCGCAGGGCCTCACTTGCCCTTTCCTTCTCTCACTACTGAAAGAGATATGTGAGGCTGAACAAGAAAAACTGCATTTCTTTCAAATTAGAGGTTCAACAAAAATTGTTCTTTGAGCATTTAAAGCTTTTTTAGGATTCTGGTAACTATTCCAGTTAAGTCTTCAAATAAAAAAGGGTTCTAACAAGTTATTCTACTAAAAAATAGCATATATTTTCTGATAAATATTAGCAATAATACATACTGAACTGTGCCTGGCATTTGTACATTTAAAGAGCTCAGAAATCACTAAATAACACACTGATTGCTGTTTTATTAGTAAACAGCGAGACCACTTTATGGAGTGCTAAGAAGGCTCGAAGGTTCCCTATTCATTAAGACAGTCAATGTTTAGAGATCAGGGAGCACTTATAAGTATAGCTGATAGAGTGGAGGCCCAGGGCTCCAAAACAGCATTAACGGTGCCATTACGTCACATATGCTGGAATGTCTCAAGACCTCTTTCAAAATGATTCGACTGATGGCATGTTTAGGTTAAAACAGGGAGAGGGGACTAGGGATGGCCAGCCACAAATACACATCTTCAGTATTTAGTTCAGAATGACTTTCCGTTGTATGGGTTTGGCGAGGGAGTGAGACGGGTTCTTGACAGTTTCTGGAAGACCAGCATTTGGAAATAACTCCTTCAGTAAACAAGGCTCTGCCACACCGCCAACACAACTGTTTCAAAATGAAACGTAGCAACATTGTACAAGAGATTCAGAGGGGGAAACTACATTCAGATATTTAAGAGAAGAACACTACCAGCTGATCTTCATACACTATTACATCTTTTCAAATGCCAAAAGCTACTTGATCGAGATCATAAATGCGGCCAATAAAACCTGTCCCACTACCTCGCTTTACAGACAAGCAGAGCCAGGCGACAAGGAGACTTGTCCAGGGAGCCTGGGGAAATGGCGGCGAGCACCTGAAGCCTCGGTCCTGATTTCTTCTAGAGCTCACAGGGAAATAAGGGCTAGTGGAAATAATCTGTCCTCCTTTACACCCCATCCTAGCAGGGAAGGAACTTTGCTTTGCATGCGGCTGACCCAGCTGGAGTCTGGCAACGCCTATGGCTGAGCAACAGGAGTGACCCCTGAGCACCTCAGGGGTGGAACCGGGAATCTAAAATAATAAAAACAAAATAACCCACACCAAAACCAATATGTAACATTCATTATCTGAGCGGTTCCATGCAAAAGGGAAAAAATTTAAAGTTCATTAATCATTTCACAAGTTAGTAAGGAAATATAATGAAACAGTCCTCCAAGCAATGAGCAAACACTGAGTTGACTGAGTAAAAGTGCGTAATGCCTAGATATCCCTTAAAACGCCTCCGTGAGAACTCCAGAAACACGCCTGGTCAGGGAGTGAAGGTGCCACACGGCTCTATTACTTAGCTCCTCAAATCTATTAATTTGTTTCCAAAAACGAAAACCTAGAGATTATGGCATACAATTGTGAGCAATTTTCATTTTTCTGCCTTTACTTAAAAAATATCTAAAATCTGGTGCTGTAATTTGTTTGGTTTCGTTTTTTTTTTTATTTTAGGTTTTTGCTACTCCCGGTAGTGTTCAGGGCCCCCTCTTGGCTCTGCTCCCGGGGACCAATCCTGGTGGGGCTTGGAAGAGCACGCAGCGCGCAGTCGGAGCCCAGGAGGAGCCGCATGCAAGAGAGCACATGTAGTGCCAGGGCAGCGGCCCAGGACGAGGCGCGGGCGAGCGAGCATGTGCGGTGCCGGGGGCGCCCAGGAGGAGGTGCGGTGCAGAGCCAGTCCTCACCAGCTGTTCCATCTCTGGTTGCAACCTAGTACCATAATTCTCCTGAACTGAAAATTTTGAAGTCACCAAGTTCGTTCAGATACACGCAGTTACTTCACTTAGGACGGAAAACAGCACTAGGCAGAAGGCAGCATTGGAGTAGGCTGTCCGCGTTAAACACTTCTCTATTCACTTTACCCATTGATATGGTTTAGCTCATCAAGCTTCAAACAGCAATAACCTATGCCTCAAATTTGTCCAAATTGTTTTTCTTCTGTATTTTTTCAATGCGGTAAGAACGACTCCATGAAACTCTCAACTGAGAGGGTCATACACCCCCTTACCTATCCAGAATATTACTCTTGACAAAAACAAGACCATAAAGATCCCATGTAACCGGACTCTTGCCCAGACAATCAGTGGCACTTTGTCAATGAGGATGACTCTCTGAACTAGTTTTTCCTTTCAAAATTACAGTTGGGGCTCAGCGGGACCCCAACAGATATTGGGGCCAGGTGGGATCTCGGATCACATTTGGCACCCAGGATCGTGTCCCCACACACAGTTGTACAAAAAACAAGATGACAGACTCTTGAAAGTCAGAAGCTCTTTCCTTAATCTCTCTACACTCACTCCCTCACTCCACACACAAACACACACCAAATCAAGCTGCAACATAAAATTTACAAAAGGTTGGGGGAAAGGAGTCACAAGAGGTAATGGACTTTTATCCTGAAACAATGAAGTGAGAAAAAACTCTTCCTTTCTGGGACAAACTACCAGGAGACCTCCCCAGAGATGGGTCTGTCCTGGGGCTATGGGCCCTGCCCAGGACAGAGGGAGAATCCTGGTCAGTGGTTTTCTCCTTTCCTTAGCTGGTGAACAAACTTTAGTAATATGTCTAGTCATTTTGTATAAACATAGTAAGAGGTAGACATTTATCTACACCTGGGATTAAATTCATAGGGTAACTATTCCTGGGGACAGCTCACCAAAAATCCCAAATTACATTCCTGGGATAAACCAGGTGGGTTTATTCCTACTCTCCACAGGGTCCTTCTAATCTATCGCTTATCTTTTTTTTTGGACAGAGTTTGATCCATGACCGTACACTTAGATTATTATATTGCTCAGGACATTTGTCGAGGCCTGGGTCCATCCAGCCCCGCAATGGAACCATCCTTTTAGGGTGTAAGTAATTAGAATCAATCTAAGGGCAACTGAGGTTTTAAATTAGTAAATAAGATGGAGTTTATTTACTAATAAGCTCATTAACTTAATAACTTATTTAATTAGTAAATAATTCAGAGCTAATCAATTCCCGTATCAAAAATGCAAAGTCTTACCGGGCTGCCGTTCTATATAGAGAGCCTTGGTACTAGCACAAGAGTATGAAAAGGGCATTCGGGAAAGAGAAGCAACCTCTCTCATTTACAAAACAAAACCCAGGGCGGGCCAACAGGAGCCCAGAGGCCTGTGAACAAAGGACAGTCCCAAGTTACACCATTTGTTTATTTATTATCTACTTTGTAGACAGAAATCAAGACTAGATGAGCCGAGATGAAGCCAGGAAGCAGAGATCCAGCCCAGAGTGGTGAGGAAACGGGGCTGTGCCAAGAGCTTGCCAACACTTTTTCCATTTAACCACTTCATTTTGCTCTTATCCTAAGGGAATCAAGGGCATAAAGAAGGTTTGAATGTCTGAAGTTAAAATTAGCAAGTTTACTACGGCAGTAATAATTTGCAGGATGGACCGCTATTAAGCAAGAGGAACTCAGAAACTTTGGTTCCAGTCTTCTGTGCCACTAACTACAGCGCCTACAACAAACTGCATAAACCCTGTGCTCAAGTTCCATTTTCTACATTTCTTCAAGTTCAATTTCCTTTGAGATAAAAGTCCTTTATTTCAATGACGATCGCTCAAAAAACTAATCCACTAAAGATTACTGCCCAGAGACAGGGGCAGGGATGAAAGTCTACCCTTGCAGTGGCCAACCTGGTTTGATCCCCATAGCAGAGGTTCCTCGAGGACGCCAGGAGTGATCCCTGAACAACTAGGCGTGGCACAAAAAATATCTTTTTGGCTAAAGGGTTTGAATACGTTAAGTAGAGACTTCTGGATCTATTTCTGAACTCTAGGAAGATGGTGGTGAAGACCCAGAAGTGCAACAAGCCGGAGGGCACTAACTAATCCGCTTCCTGTCCCTACAAGGATCACCCAGTCATGCTCCCGGAAAGAGCCTGGAACCTTTCTTCCAGAAAGGTCCTAAAGGAGGAGTGAGAGAGGAACAGTTTAACACTGACCACTGCAGTGCATTCAGAAACCATTTGCAAATCTTTTTAAAACATACTGGGACTTCATACAAAAAATTTCTATCTATAGCTGGCTACTTTTTATAAAGCTATGCTTGAGTTTCGACGGCAGGATTTGTTTCCTAGCTAACTGGAACGCCGGGCAGCCTCACTAAAGCTAATGGAAGCCACCCACATCTACTTCAGCCCAACCTTTCCCTCCTTACAAGCACTTTGACACCCACTTCCTCTGAATTCAGCTTCTTCAGAACACACGCACTAGCATTCCTAACTACTGTGGATAAAACCTTAGCGTCCCTAATTACAAAAGAAAAAAAATTACCAATATATTTATTTTCAACATAATTTCGTTGCAGTGGAAAAGTTTTGTCTTGAGTAAGAAGTTAGAACCATGGAAAGTAAGAAAGAGTTCAGATCATCTCATTTCCTGGGGGGGGGGGGGGAGATCTCCACAAAATGCAACTATTCTCAAAAATGGCTCCAAGAAGCTTGTTTCTAAGAGAAATGGATAGATTTGAAAATAAATAGCTTTGCATCAACTCTGGAAATATTAAAACCCTTGAACAAAAACAAACCCCTTAAATTTTTTTTCCTACTTGTAGGACAGAAGAATGGGCGAGGTCAAATACAGGTATTGTAGTTGAGTGTTTTCCCTGGAAAGAAGTCTTTACGTGTTTACAAACACTGACACAAAACACAAATTGTTCCTTCCCAAAGGTCCTCATATACCACATTCCACATAAAACCCAAAGGATTAACTATTTCTTCTCTCTCTCACTGCCTCCACACAACTGTGGCTACCCTGTAATTTCCCTTCCTCTACGTGTGAGGAGGAAAACCTCCTTTAGAAAGCTGGTAACTAATTTTAAGGGGTAATGAGCAAAGAAATATTACCAAAGAGAATTGAAAGGGAGCATATTCTGTTTCTAAGCACATTACATGGTTTTAATGTCTATCACTATTTGAAGCACCTCCAAATATATATCCTTTCAACTATGGATTGACCAAGTATGAAAAAATTACTACGCTCTGTTCCCTCTAAAGCAATGTGCATTTAGAGTAATTTTTTTCCCCCTGGAAAAACAAGGTCAGGGCAGTCTCCTGTGTAGGGAAACAACATCACCCCAGAAGCCTAATGCCTACATTTTCTCTGGAGACACGCTTCTTCAATAACCTGTTTTCCCCTCAGATTTATCAAATAAATGCATATTATTGCTTTGTGCTAAATGTTATTTTACCGGTTAGTTACAATTATCAGCTCTACTGTAGCCAGTGGCACAGAATCAGAATTATTTCAGCGTTGTGTTAGCATCATAAAGAAGAAATCTACTTAGAGCTCATGCAAAAGCAAGTAAAAGCACATTATAAAACATTTCTCCATCTAAATTTTATAAACGTCTATCTCTATACTCATCCTAATTACTGAAAATATTAAGATCAGGACATTCTAAGTTTTACTTTTTACGTCTGCACGTTCTAGAGGACACAGATTAAAAAAAAGGTTCCTCCACTCTTCCCCCCAAATCCACTATAAATAAAATCCATCTACGGGGAACAGGAAAGCAAAGGCGAATTTTTTAAAGGTACCAGGTCACTTAAGTAAAAAGGACTGGAAACAAAATTCGTGTTTTTCCCCTGTATAAACTGGCTGTGCAGCCTTCCTAGAGGCCTGAGATCTGTTCTCCAAGGGACGGGGATTTCTTGGGACGGCTCCGGTCAACTGTCAAGAAGGCAGCGACAAGGAATATTAACATCCCTTCGTTTCCTGTCTTCAGCGTGCTGAAATTTTTTGGAACTGCAGAATTTCGGCTTGAATTTCACAGTGCTGCTGCAGAGAGTCAACTATTCTCTCCACCGTAGCCTTCCAGTCTGCCCCCAGAACCTTCCAGTCAAACCTCGGTGGGCCCCAGCAGGAAGAAATGACATCACCCTCGGCTCGGCCAGGAGCCACCAAGACAGACCAACTGTCTAAGTGCAGCAGAGACAATCCCCTTCGCGCTCTCCGCACTGGAAGGAAACATTTAAGAACCTCGCAGGAACGACTCTCTCGGCCCAGTGGAACAGATAGACCCGAAAGAAAGTGGAATACGAAGAATGACATCTCAAACTCTGGGCCTGGAAGTAAGAGCCTTGAACCGAAATGCAAATAAATAAGTAATCCCCCCAGAATGAGGAATTCCATCTAGGAATTTTAAATTTCCTTTTAAATCCGAAATACGAGGGAGGGGGGGGTATTAGTCGGCAACCGCCCGACGGCAGCTGGGACCCGCAGAGCGTTTCCATCCAGAGCAGCAGAAGGGACAAGGGGGGGGGGAAGCCCAGAGAGTGGGTCCCTCCACGCAGGGGGGCAGGACAAAGGTCTCAGGGGGCACCCCGGCCCAACCGAGGGCCTCCATCGCTGCTTCCAGGACAGACCAGAGCCCTCATCACCGACTTCCAGCAAATAACAAAGACCGAAATAAAAGGGGGGGCAAATAAAATGCCCCGCACTTCCGGAATCTGTTTCTTGGGTGCCTCGGGAGACCATAAAAACGGCAATTCTCGGGGCAGAAGCGCTTCAGCACTTCAGCGCTGCTTATTTCAAAGGATGCAAGGACAGAAAGCTCCGCAATTACCACTTCTAGGACTACAGGCGGGCTGCGTGTGTGGGGAGGGGCTGCAAGCCCCCTGTGCGGGGTGTGAAGGGGAAACACAGACCCCCCCCCCCACCCGACGTCCGCGCCTCAGGCGTCAACTCGGAAGCCAGAACCCGAGGTCGGGGCGCGGGCAGGGACAGATCGGCCCCCCACAGCTGCGAGCCCACACCTGGGGTCCACGCCGCGGGTAAACCACCACCAGCAGAGAGGGGGTGCGGGGCGCCACCCGTGCAGGGCGCAGGGCTGGGGGCGCAAAGGCCTGGCGCCAGTGCGCGCGCGGGGAGTCCGGTGCGAGTGGGGGCCCGGACAGGTCCCCGGGACGGGGGAAACGCCGAAGACGGGCGAGAAAGGGGTCGGGGAGGGGCGCGACCCCCCCCAGGGCTGGGCTGCGCGTTCCGGGCTGGCTGGGGGGCGCCCGTCCCGGCCGTGCCAGTGCGCGCGGGCAGGCGGGACGCGGAAGGGCGCAACAGCATCTCGGCAAGAAACTTCGCCGCAAGAGGAAGCGCCCGCGCCCCGCGGCCCCCACCCCAAACCCGGCCCCCAAGTCCAGCGGCGCCGCCGGCCCCCCGCACCCAACTAAGTTGCAGCGGGCGCGCGGCCCGTCGCGGACAACAGGTGGGCAGCGGCGCTGGCAGGGCTGGGCCTCCGGCGAGCGGGGCCCACCCCGCTCCCGCCGGGCCAGGGCCCCCGGGACGGGGAGGGGGCGCCCGCTCCCTTACCTCCGCCATATTGGCCGTCCTGACGGGTCACATCTCCGCGGCGGCCGCGGCTGGGTCACGGCCAGAACCCGGATGTGCGAATCGGCAACGGGACCGACTCCCGCCGGCGCCCGCGCCGCCGCCGCTGCCTCGGCCGCCTCGGCGGGAACGCGCAGGGAGCCGCCCGCGCGCGCCCACCCGCCACCACACCCCGCTCCGCCCCTCGGCGCCGGCCCCGGCGGGAGGGAAGGGCCGGAGCGCGCGGGAGGGGCCGGGACGCGCGCGGGAGGAGCCGCGCCGAGGGGCGGAGTCGGGACCCCGACACGGCGACGGCGCGGCCCTGCTGGGGCGGTGGGGGCGAGCCCCCGGCGACACGCGCGCCCGCGACGCGGGACACGACGACGTGCTGGGGCGGGGTGGGGGCGAGCCCCCGGACGACACGCGCCGCGACGCGGGACACGCAGACCCTTTCCCCCAAGCGCACAGGCTGCGGGGCGCGCTGCGGCGACGCACTTTCTAAGCGCTCGCCGAGAAAAGAGTTGTGCCCGGGGTCCTGCCCGACCCGGAAAGGCCAAAGCCCCAATATGGGAGCGGCTCCCGCAGAAATTTAAGGAAAGGACTGCTAGGCTCATGCCCCGGCTCTCCTGTGTGCTCCTGCTCGCGCACTTTCTGTGATGCCAAGCGAGTGGTGCAAGGGCTACATTATGCACTCGAGAAAATTCTAGGATGCGGAATACGGACAGGCTGCTCTGGGCGGGTATAATGATCTCTGCCTGGACTGCGAGGGAGAACCTGCTTATTTGCAATGCCTAAAATGCCTGCAAGTGGAAAGCAGATTTTAGTGTATTGGCCTAGAACTGCCAATCGGCCTTGAGGCCAATTTTGATGACTGCTAGAGCCAATGATTGCAAAATAACAAACATGTTTCACGTCCATTACTGAGGCAGTTACTGACTAATGCCAAAGTGGCATGAAAGCGTTTACTAACAGATTTTTACTAAACCAGGACTTGAGTCTTATTTCAAAAGACCTGTTTTTCTGTTCTGGACTATTCAAGTCTTCCGCTCAAAGCAATTTCAAAAATGACTACCCAAATCAACCCTTTACATGAGAATTCATTTCCTCCAATAAGGTGTTTGCACAATGTAGCATATACGTGCTCAATTTTAAAGTCAATACTCAAGTTACAGTGTAACACGGAGGCAGTAGTTTTCAGTTGCGGGTAGTTCCTTAACATTCTAGACTCTCATCAAGCAGTTTCCTAGTTCCAAAAAATTCAACATCAACTTGCGATTCTATGCCCAATAATCATCTGCGCATGAATAAACTGCATTTACAGGTATATGAAGTAGCTGCTAAGTGAAAGGACATTACCTGGTGATTTGACAGGAAAAGAATCCACAGTCTGTAAACCAATTAAACATAAACATCTGATGCACATTTTCTACTGAAAGAAAAGCAAGGGAAAGAAGAGAAAGGAAAACTTTTTAAGGTTCCCAGGTCTACAAACAATCTTTACTATTAACTGTGCGGTATAGTATTTTCATTTTATTTTCCAGAATACTTTATAAAAAGGTGCTTCTCAGAACTCCTTGAGGGGCAGAAATATTTTAGCATAGGCATACAGTTCTGTTGGGATTACCTTGGCCCTTTTGACTTGCAATTAAAGTGACTTTTTCAAAAAGTCAGTTTGTATTTAAACAGCTTTCATTTTGAAATGAAATGAAAATGATGAAACTAGCTGAAGGCAAAGAATCATGGGTGGGTTCAAAAACGTTTTTTGTAATGGGCCTAAAGGTAAAAACCTCAAGATTTTATAATATTCTCAAGATTAAGGAGGCGTTTCCAAAGTTAAACATAAAAGCTAACGTGAAAGTTAGCTGGTTCCTAAAAGAAACTTTTTAAGTTATCAAAATACAAGATACAGCAATGACTTGCTTGCTTAAATGCATTTAATCTTTGATTCTTCAGGTCAAAAATCCCAATTGTGATAAAAATTCAGGAAATAATCCCTGAAACTACTGAATGATGAAAGTGCCAGGAAAATTGGGTTATGAGATTTATTCGAATGGCTCCATCTTACTGCTAAATGACTCAAACTCATGAATATCAAACAATTTTACTAACTGTAAGCAGCTTAGCTTTTGGGGCAAACTTCTTTGTATGTTTTTTGTCTTCCTTTCCTATAAATGTAGGTTCAGAGTTATTGTTTGTCTGGATTCAGCAATACATACTTTGAAAGTTTTTTAGGTTAACAATATGTATTTTACATTTTTTCAGGAGCAACAAATTTTAGGGCATTTAAGGAAAGCAAACTCCCAAAACTCTTGCTTACTCTTTTCAGTAACAAATATGCGAATTTAATGACTCATTAGCCCTGAAATCCCAAGTGTTGGCTGTGTACCTGTCAGACTCTACCCAGAGGTTGGGATCCCTGTTTCTACTAGCCGTGACTGCCCGTGCCAAGCCTTCAAGATCAGTCTCATAAAGAAGCTGCTATTTGCCTAGAAACAGCTCTAATATTTGGGGCATTCTTTTCATTAGGAAACCAGAATCTACCTCCTGTCACTCATCTATTACCCTGAGTTCAGCACTATGTATTAACTCAACTGGTCTCTTCTTTGTCATAAAATGCAGGCAGTATTGATCCTGGGCCTAAAAATTAAAGCTCCAGAGCCTACTGATACTAGAAGAGCTGAAAACAGGACACGATAGGGTTCAAGGCATGGGAAAAGCAAAATTATGACCTGTTTTAAAATTAGTGCCATGTAGAGTATGTATTAACGTGATATCCAAAAAGGAAGTTCTGTTAGAATTGGATAGTAAGATGTTAAGTCAAACCAAAAATGTGTTAATTCCACTTTTATGTGAGGCTTGTGGCTAATGTCTCAAAGCAAAAAGTGTACTATAGAAAGTCTGAATAAAATGCTTTTTAGCTCCCATCTCGCACCTGAAGGCCTCCTTACTTACAGCAAACTAACTTTAACCACATTACTCAGAATTGCTATATTGGGAAATTATTGCTGCTTACTGAATAACTCCATTGAAAACTTATTAAGCAATTTTTCAGAGGCTACAATACACACACAACAAACCCCCTCAGTTATCATTTTGCTATTAACAAAGGCATTTTAATGTCACAATTTTACTTCAATACCTTGACGTAACCAATCAACAAATATTGGCAATTTACATAGCTCTAAGCAATATAACCTGGCTGTCTGGTATTTAGTTCAACACCTGATTAGAAAATAAAGTAATATTTACCTACACTACACATGTGTTATGTAATTCAAAAAGCTACCTCTCAAAATGCACCAAGAAACGTTTTCATTGAACAACTTAAGACTCTGGGCTGTTGGAGTGAAACTGATTAATACAACACATTCAAGCCATATAAACAAATTCTAGACTTAACCATTCTTGGGTCCATCAGTCCTTTTGGACATTTTATAAGCTATTTGCTAAAATTTGTATTTGAAAGCGACCACCTACACGGCTATGTTCATCACATGTAGGTCAAATTTATGAGGAAGATCCAAACACACCTAAATTTTTTTTTTAAACGCTTTGTTTTAAAGTAACATTTTTAGATAAACTACAAGCTTACTTTAGCAGGCAGAATGCAGTCACAAAAGAGAAAGGCATTCCAGTTGTTCTACCTGGCTGCCGCCACCAACATCATCCTTTTCATTATTTTGATTTGTATTATTGATACACGAAAATACTTCAGCCACTTTAGGTTTTTCCCTTTTCGTCGTTTTAAACAGTTTTAACCAGTGGCGTACTGGAGCCACTTAGAAGTGTAACATAACAGAAACTGTTACTTGCGGGAGTGGGACGATCCCTCCCTTAATTTCCAAGTGCGCCTACCAGCATCACATCCGTCTGGTCTGCATTGAACCTCAACCAGTTGGTTCTTAACCACGTCCGAAACTCAGCCAGGCACTGGGAGAACCGAGCCACCACACCATCTGGATAAAGGAGAGAAAGCCTCAGAGCAGGGCGCAGAGACCGCACGCCCCCACTCGCCCCGCCCGGGAATAAGGACCAGGACCAGGACCACCCCCCAGTGTTCGGGGATGGGGCGGGACGAGCCTGGAGTCCTGCAGTTTGCCTCCTGCAGAATCAATAGTTCGCCTCCAGCCAACGCTGTTCTTGCAAGCTGCAGACGCTCTGCGGCCCCAGAGGACCAAGTGGAACCCAGAAAAGGGTAGTGACTCGCCCAAGGTCATACAGCAAGGGGATGAGCCCAAAAAATGGGGCTTCCAGGCCGGAGAGGTCCCACCGCTGGCGGAACAGAACAAGGCCACGGGAGGGGGATGCACCAGTCCCCGGGACGAGCACAGCCTTGGGGAGGGGCGAGTCCGGCAGCCCAACCGCCGTCGGGGACGCTCACGCCCCCTCGCTCCCTTTTGCAAGCGCCGGTGCGCCCCGGCTTCCCCTCGGGGGGCTCAGAGGGAGCAGCACACCCCGAGAGATCGGGAGGGCGGGGGGCCAGAGGCGGTGCCGCAGGAGAGGTGGTCGGCTCAGCCCCACCCGGCCGGGGCCCCAGGCCGAGAGGAAGGGGGCGGCGGCGCCCCGCCAGAGGCGAACTCACGCCGCCGCGGATGCCCAGGGCGCCACGGCCGCCGGGGAGCTCGTCGGCGCCGCCAAAGCCAAAGCCAAAGGCGCGGGAGGGCGCCGGGCGCGGGGTGGGAGCGCGCATGCGCCGCTCCGGCCGGAGCGCAGCAAGCCCCGCCCCGGAAGTGGAGGGTCTTCCGGGCGGCGGGCGGCCGTGGGGGAGGGGCAGGGGGGCGAAAGGAGACCGAGGGCGCCTCTCGAGCCCCTCGCCGCCGCGGGACGGGGAGGGGGCAGGTGGGGGAACGGAGGCTGCACTTACAGCCGCTGCCGCCGCTGCCGCCGCCGCCTTCGCTGCTGCCACCACCGCCCGAGGACGCCCCATCCATCCGCCTGCAGCCGGGACTCTCGGAGGCTGGGAGGGGCCTGGGCCGGCCGCCCGCCCCCCCCGCCGTCGCCCTGAGCTTCCTCCCGCTCCACCAACCCTCTGCCCTCCCCTGCGCCCCCGCCCTCCTCGGCCCGCCGCCGCCAGCCAACCGCGCGGCCGCTTGTTGGAGCCCGAGCGGCGTCTCCATGGCGCCCGCGAGCCTTCCCGAGCCGGGTCCGCGCGCGGGCGGGGGTCGTCTCCGCGCCGCAGCCCGGCCCGCCATGGCCTCTCCGGGGAGCAGACACAAGTCGCCGAGCCCGGGGGCGTAAGTCAGAGTGGAAGGTGCCGGGTGGCCCCGAGAGCCCTTGAGAGTCTCCCGTCCGCCCTTGGGCTCCTGCGCGCCTTTGGCACGGCCGCGCCAAGACCACCGCGCGCCCTGGCACTAGCGCCCTGCCGGGGGCCCGGCAGCCGTTGGGGCGCGCTTCCTCCGCCCGCCCGCGGCTGCGAACCGTCGGGCTGGCCCCGCTGGCCCCTGCTGGCCCCCGCTGGCCCCCGCTGGCCCGCCCCGCCTGGCTGCCCCTGCCGGGAAGCTTCGGGCTTTGGCCTGCCCAGGGGCGTGAAATGGACCCTTAGGGACTATCCCCCAAGGCACGCACTGACCCGCGCTCAACATCTCTCCAACTTGCCTCGGTTTATTGCATCTTTCCGCAGCAGACGGTGCTGGAAGTGCTGGGCTGGGCAGGTCCTACCCGAACAGAAAATCCGACTCTGTGTTCGGGTTGCTTCTCAGCCCCCGCAGCTTCGGTGGAGTGTGCCCGGTTATTCTATTATTATTTTTTGTGTGATTTTTTAAGACTCACAGTATATTTAAGTGTGGAGTCACCTATGTTTCAATAGGTAATGACTCTGTACACACACACACACACAGTGCAGTGTACATATTGGTTGGTATACATAGTACATAGTGTGTGTGTGTGTGTGCAGAGTACATAGAATATACCTATAGAATGCACAGAATACATATAGATTATGTAGAGTGTAAAAATTGCAGAGGGAGAGAGTACAGTGGTTTGGGCATTTGCCTTGCGTGTGACTGACCTGTGTTCAGTCCCCGCACTGCGTGTTATACCTCAGGTACCACCAGGAGTCAGCCCTGAGCATGGGCAGCTGCGGACCCCAAACAAACAAAAAGCAGAGTGTAGGTATATGCAGAGTTCCTGGATTGTGCTTATGGAGGATATATACAAAGAACATTGTGCCGCGGGTTTAAACACGGTTACAGGGCCCTCACTCTGGTCAGTTCTCCTTGATTCGTGGCTCTCCCCCTCTTGGAAACGCTTTGGGGGGCTGGACTACAGTCCAGTGCAGTGGGGAGGGCGTTTGCTTTGACGCGCCCGTCCCGGGTTCCATCCACAGTATCCCATATGGCCCCCAAGCACCACCACGAGCAGTTCCGAGTGCAGAGCCAGGAGGAACCCCTGAACCCCAAAGCAAATAATAAAAATAAAATGCCTCGCCTCACCATGACTACCAGCTCTAGCTGTTGTAGTACTGGTGCAGTCAGGCTTTTAAAGTCTCGTATGCTGAAGTTGCACATATTCCTCTGAGCCAAGCCCTCTCCCATAGCAACAGACTGAAAAAGCAGGAGATCCCTGCCCGCAGAGCCAGGAAAGAGTAAGCCCTGACCACCAGTGGTGTGGCCCCCAAAACAAACGAAAGATTCATACCCCAAAGTGGACTTCTTTCCTCTTTAGTCTGCAATTCTGCCCATTTTGATAAGTGTCAGTTTCCACTCTTCCAGTTACTTGGGTTAAAAAAAACTCTTGACATTTCTCTAATATCCCTTCAACAAAGTTTGTTTCTATAGGCAAATACACCCAGGTCACGACCCTTAAGTGACTCACACTTCAGTAGCCGTCACAGTATGCCTGCCCAGATCCTCAAGGCACTAATGACCTGCAGTGACCAGTCAAGCGGCTTCTCGGAACCCTCCTGTGTGCCATTTTACTGAGGCCTGAAGGCTCACATCAGACCCTCAGAATCTCCCCAGAGACTTCCCGTGGCTGGTACTCTGGACTAGAGCAGGCACAATATATTCCCGGAGTGAATGGCTTGGGCATTTGCTTATCCTTGAGTGTTGGGACCCACTCACTTCCTCTGTTGTCAACGGCATTTTCTTTTTTTTTTTTTTTTTTTTAATTTTATTATTTCCCCCCCAAATATTATTACACCGTTTTAGACATACAATTGAAAGATGCTCATGTAGAGTTTTGGTTCTACAGTGTTCCAACACGCACCCTCCAAACCCATCTCCCATCACCAATGTCCCCACCTCCCTTCCCCTCCCACACCTCAACTACTTGGCGGGTTCTGTATGTCATTTCTCTCCCTCTTTTATCTCTCCTTCCCAACAAACTTTCCTGCTCTTCGTGGAATGCAGTGCATTAAAAGACATTACTGTTTCACTCTTTTAGTGGACCACGCGCCGCTGCGGCCACGCGACCTGGGCTCAAACTGGTTTTGCTCTGTTCATCTGGTCGTGAGGCAGTTTCCCAGCGTCCGGACAGCGAAAATGGTGGCTAGTGTGATTTGCGAAGTCTCATCCGGCTGCTTCCGGGACCCCCAGAGGCGACGGGCCCACTCCCAAAACCCATCTGCCGTCCTCGGGGCTCCATGGTCAGCTGGGCCCGGCGCCGAAGTTCCAGCCTCCCCAGCCGCTTGTGAGGCTCTGGATGCCATCGCGGGCAGCTCTCAACGACATTTTCTAACAAACCTACGTAAAGTACATCTCCATCCCTCTCTACCCATCCCTCAACCTGTCTCTTTTTCACGCCTATATTCTCTTAATTTTATATTTATGGGCTATTTGTGAATTCTTTTTCGCACAACAAGGCCCTTTAGAAGGGCAGAGATTTTGTTTGGTTCCTAGAAGGATGAACACACTCAAAAATTTACCGAAGTGACCACAAGTCAGGCATTCTGGTTATGCTTCTTTTTGTTTCTTTTACTTTGAATCCAGCCCAGGTATGCTGATCCAGAGACAGACCTGGGGCAGAGCTGCTACTGGCTCTCCACTGTGCCCAGCCGCTCATGAGGTGCACGGGAGGGATGGCAGGTTCTCGCCCTGGCCCACCACCCCAGCAGACCCCGCAACAAGCGGTTCATCAATAAATCCTGGATTTTGAGATGACTACAAGAGTATGCTACCCGCACGGCAGAGCCTGGCAAGCTATCCGTTTCATATTTGATATGCCAGATACCAGTAACAATTATAGACCTCATTCCCATGACCTGATGGAATGGTTTGAGGCTCTTTATGTTCCTGGAGCAAGCAGGTGCTCTTGGGCTCTACTTGCATGAGACAGGTCATATGGAGATGTTACTGGTGCCTGCTCGGAGCAAATAGATGATGAACGGGAAGACAGTGATACAGTGATTGGGGTATGAAAATCTCTTAAGTTTGAATTTGTGTAAAAAAAAATTTAAAGGCTAGAGCGATAGCACAGTGATTAAGGCGTTGGTCTTGCACTCAGACAACCTGGGTTCGATCCCTGGCACCCCCTATGATCCCTTGTACAATGCCAGGATAACCCCTGAGCATCGCCAGGTGTGACCCCAAAAAAATTTTTTTAATCATGCAACTCTTTTAATCACACAACTCATAATAGTGTTAACAAAATTTCCTTGAGAATTTATTAAATAATAGCAAATTCATGGGGGATTGTTTTTTAAATTAAGGAGAAGAAAGTTTTATAACTCAGTTTTTTGAGCTCACCATATCTATCTAAATTGACCTTTCAGACACTAATATTTGCAATTTACTGATTTGATTGAAGATGCAACTTCTCTTTTTGAAAGCTTAATCCCGAACTTGTAAAGAATCTCATGAATTTTGTTTTCCACATTCTCCAGTTTTTTTTTGGTCTGTTCCTTCCCATAGGCTTAACAAATTAGCTACGTCTAATGTTGTAAAATCAGCCAGTATAGTGTTTTAAGCTCATTTCTTTATATAACCTACTCAGCTCTTTTGCTCATTTTCTTTTTAATCTTAGAATTTCTACCTATTCTTCAGTGTTACTTTTTCATCTGAATCCTTAGCATATTATTCATAATTTAAGAAAATTCTCAGTCTGATAGTCATTTCTGCCATATAATCGAACTTCTCAGACTGATCTAATTCTTGCTTTGCTTCTTAACACTTTCTTGCCCTTTGCTATGTCTTGTAATGTTTTGTTAAAGCTAAACATGTTCCACCAAATAACGGGAAATGAGTGAAGTGAGATTTACATGTCTTATCTGACTAGGAATGAAGCTTTGTTTAATATTTGTTGTAGCTCTGGGTTTCTGAGATTGCAATTTTCTCTAGTGTCCTTGTTTTTGGCCATGCTGTTTTCTTGGGTTTCTCTGGAGACTCAAAAAGAATCCGAGCTTTGCATATCTTCCTATTGTAATCCAGTTATAACATGCGACACATATTAGCTGCAATACTGTTAACGTGGTAGGATGTAGGGGGAGGAAGTGGTCCCCGATTAGGTCTTAGTCTTTTGTTGGGCTTTTGCCTGGGACTATGACCTTCCCCAGCCTTCCGCAGATTTCCCCCTTCTCCTTAGGTGGGCCAGTTGCTAGATGGTCTTGGGGTTGGGTATTTCTCATCCTCCACATTCATTAGGTCTAACATGATAGTTTTCCTTGCGAGATCTTTACCTAGAACAGAATACTCCGGATCTCATTTCAGGATGGTCACTCCTGGCCCCCTTCCTGAATAGTCTGGGAGCTTTTCTCCCATCTTTACCCTGAGGTCTTCAAGGGGTTCATGGGGCGGAACTTAGAGAAACGTGTGGCCTTTCTTTAGGCAGGAGACCCAGGAGTTTCTCTCTCTTCAAAGGTGCCTGCGTTTGGTCTCCTGAGATCGTCAGTGATGCCTTAAGTTTTCCTGTCAGTAGCTGGCTGTGAGAGTGTTTTCTGTGGCTGTAGTGGTGTTTTCTGCTTCGAGGCAGAAACAGGTGGATCTTTTCTTTGAAACCTGTCTCTGCAACTTTCCTGACGTCATTTTGCCCTGTGACCGCAGCTGTATCTGATGGCACTATTGACTCCACCTTTTGCTTTTGAGGACAGAATGTGACTCTCTATGTGTCACACCCAAACCTCGAAGTAACTCTGTTTGCTCTTATATCTCCTAAACCCGTTCTCTCGTGGCTGTGCATCACCTACTTACGGGTCCGTGAGTCACCCAAGGCTTTAAAGGTCACGGAATCTGGGTTAGGGTGAGGAAGAGCTCTAAGGACTTGAGCTCATTCTTGGCTTGCAAGGTTCTAGTTTGATCCCAGCTAACACATAGCCCTTCAGGCACCTCCGGGATGGTCCTGGTGCTTCCGGGACCCCTGAGCACCACTTGCGGCGCCCCGCCAAAGTCTACCAAATTCAGAAAGTTACTCTTTTCTTTTTTCTGCCTTTCTTTCTGCAACTTCTTCCTACCTCAGGTTTCCCTCGGTGACTCTAGTACTTCCCTTTGTATCTTTACTCTTTCCGAGGAGAAGGGAGTGTATCTACCGGTGCTCACGCCTTATTCCTGGCTTCCACTCAGGGATCATTCCTGGCGGCGCGTAGGGTGATCCAGGGGACATGTGTGATATTGGGGATTGAGCCCTGGCCAGCTGCACGCAAGGCAAGTGCGGAAACCGCTGCACTATCACTCTGGAGCTGTATTAGCTTTTCTCTGGCGACTTAGTTCGTTACTGATCATTTCCTTGTGAAGATTCTCAAACTGAATCTTGAGCTTTTACTTCTGCCCTAAAATTCACATTATTTTTTGCATTTTCATCTGTTAGAAGACAGCTGCCCCAGGACTCCCCTCCGCCATCTCACACTGCAGTTTAACTTCCTGTGCTTTAGGGGTATGGATTAACCAGCCCCGTAACTATGATGCGTGGTTGTACTAAATTTACTGTACAGGCAAGCAAAGAAAGAGACTAACACAACTTGTTCAAGAGCAGTCAGCCTTTGCATTACTGCGTGAATTTGGACATTTTAAGTAGACCTTTGAGATCAAGTTTCTCACTTGTAAAAAATGGCCATTAAGTATTCGCAAGAAGTTTTTACAAGAATTGGGTTAGGAAATACGTGTGGGAATTTAAATGTTAAGTGACATCATTGTCCTTAATTACCAAGTCTTGTTCTCTGCTGTTTTAAAGGTACCCAGGATTTGTTTTCATCAAATATGGCAAGGCAGCTAGACACAGAAATTACTATGATGATTGGATTTTCAATTTTCTTTATTATTGAGACAATACAGTTTACAGCTGTGTTAATATTTATGCTTTAGACTTAGCACATTACACCCAACACCAAAGTGCCCTTCTTCCTCCACCACTGCCGCTAAGTCCGCTGCTTTTCTGCCCTTTCTCTTTCCCCTTTTTCCTTAACTTCATCTCTTCCCTTCTCAACCAGAGCTTGACTTGCTGGCCTCAATTCTTTTTGTCAGCATTTAGGGTTTCATTTCATTGGGCGTTGCTTATTCCTTTGCTTGGTTTCTTGATATATCACACTTGAATGATATCATCTGCCATTTGTCTTTGTCTTTTTTAAAAGTCCTCCTAGATTCTGAGAACCGGGAGACAGGACATACCACAGGACACGGAGAAGTCCAGGGACCAGTCGGGAGGCGGAAAGAATGAGAGAAAAGTACGGGCAAGGATGTTCATTGGGGTTCTGTGGGAGGAAAAGGCAAAGCAGTTCAGTTAGTGGGCACAGAATTGGCTCCTGACTAGGTTCTGGGCATCGGGCTGCCTTCGGGGATCTATCTGCCTTCCTGTGCTTGCAGTAATTCAGGCAGTTGCATGCGGCCCGGAGCGGGAGAGCTCTGTGAGAACCTGATAAGGGGAGAGGCCTGTGAGCTGGACTGAAAGTTTGCTTAGGAGAGGCGCCCTCTGGGCTCGTCCTTACTCTGCAGGGCCTGATACCAGTTCCTTAGCAAGCAGGACCTTAGCTGTCAAAGTATCAGATTCAGATATAAAATACGTGCTTCAATTAAATAGAGGCCAAAAGATACACATGACAACCCTATAATGTGTGTTCTGTAATCCATAGTCTGGAGGGAAAGGAAAAGAGAAAGAGAGAGAAACAGAAAGAAATAAAGAACCTGCCATGGAGGAGGGCTGGGGGAAGGGGAGGGAACCGGGGACGTTGGTGGTGGGAGATGGGCACTGGTGGCGGGATGGGTGCTGAAACACTGTATGACCAAAACCCAAACATGAACTTTTTTTAATTGTATATCTTTGTAATTGTAAAAATAAAAAATTTAAAAAAAGAAAAAAAAATACGTGCTTCCAAATAGACTTTGTCTAGCGTTTGTTCCATTTCTGCACTTGCCGTCCCAGATGAGGCTTTGCTGTATCTCCGCTGGATCGTTCCCAAATCATCTTAACCTGTGATCTTGTTTTGGGTGTGCACTGGATAGACTTTCGTTTTTCTAAAACTTATTTTAATAGCTTTTCTTCCTTTTTTTTTTGAGTGGGGGGAGTGGTGAGTTGGGCCGAGGCACATCGGTGGTGCTCAGCGCTTTCTCTGGCTCTGAGAGTAGGATCACTTTTAAGGGACTCAAGGTATACCATGTGGGCCCAAGGAGATTGAGCTGAGGTGCGCCTCAAGACGGCACGGGCTGACCTGCTGTACTGTCTTTTCAGCCCCCAAAGTTTGATCACTTTCTTTTATTTTTACTAAAAAGCTTCTGTGGCATATTCTTGCTTCTTTAAAGATTGGTCTTGACTGTTTACTTATTTCAAATCTTAACTCTGGTTTTCTTCATTCCTATCATTGAATCACTTAAGACTTTGTAAGTATCATGCTCTCTTCTCCCTTCGTCATTCCCCACAGTTTGTGCTCAGAATGATTTCCTGTCCTGTTTCTCCTTGTTCCCATCCCTCTCTGTCTCTCTGTCTGTCTGTCTGTCTGTCTCTCTCACACACACACACCTCTCACACATTAATGAAGGTAGAGAAATAAGGAGTTTTTAACTTGATTTATCTATTAAATTGTCATAGAAATCTATGAGGTGAAAGTCACTAAAGACTTTAAGGATACTTTTATTATCCCCTCTTATAGATAAAAACTGAGATCCAGGGAAACATTAAAAGCAGTTGCTTAGAGTTGTTTGATGGAGGAGCAGGGTCGGAGCGATAGTACAGTGGGGAGAGCATTTGCTTTGCAACCAGCTGATACATGTTCCATCCCCGCATCCCATACAGTTCCCAAGCATCCCCAGGAGTAATTCCTGAGTGTAGAGCCAGGAGTAATCCCTAAGCATTGCCGGGTATGACCCAAAAAGTGACAACCCCCACCAAAAAAAGGAGCAACGAATATGCACATTTAGAGCTATGTTTACATATAATGAACTCTGAAAAGATTATTACTTCCTAGATGTTTAAATTGTTTCTGTGTTTCTTAGTGGAAGACTGCTTTTGTTGTTGGTGATGGCTTACTAATCGTGTTTCAGTCTGGGATCCTTTGTATTGTTTTCTCTTCCCGATTTAGGAATACTGGCCCTCAGCCAAAAAAGTCCCCAGCTCAGCTAGTCCAGGAAAAGGTGCTCCAAGCAAAGGATACGGTGCAAATGTCAGCAAGTTAGCCTGGTCCAAGATCTGCTTTGTGCCTGACATAAAATCAGAAAAAATGAACATTTCCATCCCCAAAGCAGGCCCTCAGGTAATATATTTATAACTTTGCCTTTATTGAAAATAGTCACTTGAATAACTTGATTGAAATTCAAGCAACCCAGATATCCAAAGACAGATGAGAGGATAAAAAATTTGCGGTACAGGGCCAGAGAGACAGTGTAGGACGTAAGGTGCTTTCCTGGGGTGCTGGGGGATTCCAGTTTGAAACCCCAGGATCATATATGACCCCCTGGCAGCCCACCAGGGTCACTCCTGAGCACAGGGCCAGGAATAGTCCCTGAGTACCGCCAGTGTGGCAAAAAATCTCCTCTCTCTAAGAAACACGAATCTATCCCCCGAAGAAAGTTGTGTTATATATACACAACGGAATATAGCTCAACTGTATGAAAAGATGGAATCTTGTAGTTTGTTGGCAATTTGGATGGATGGAATCAGAGGATATTGGATTAAATTCAAGGAGGGAGAAGGACACAAATAGCACACACAGCACATATGGCTTATAAACCACATGTACATATATATCCCTGCACACCCACACACCACAGACAACTACATTCGTCTGGGGAATATTGGGAAACGAGGATAGTATGGAACAGTGACACCCTCAGCCTTGGATGATCAAACTCAGATTACCAGGCAGTGTGGGAAGAAAGAGGCAAAGGAGAAATAGCAGGGACGGGGTGGAAGGTCTGGGACGCTTTGATGGTGGGGTGTGCTGTAGCCACATCAGAAGCGTGCGTGTCAGCATTCTGTCAATCTGTTGCCTCACCTACAATGACACTTTTTAATTCAAAAGGTATAAAAAGGAAATTCTGATGTATGCTTCCAGGTGACGATAAAGAGACTCCACAGGGTGGAATGATCAGGTAGTTGCACGAGAAAGAAATATGTGGTGTGGGTTACACGAGACTCCGGGCAGGAGCCCAGGGTGGCCGTCTCTACTGTGGGTTGTTTGGGGATATGGAAGGTGACCTGGAAGTGGACGGTGGTGCTAGCCACACAGCCATGTGAATGCGCTTGATAGCCATGAACACTTAAAAATGGAGCAGATCAATGTGGTTTACCTTTTGAATATTCATTTACTTACTTATTTTGGGGCCACACCCGGTGATGCTCAAGAGTGATTTCTGGCTCTGCACTCAGGAATTAATCTTGGCAGTGCTCGGGGACCAGACCATATGGGATGCCAGGAATCAACCTGGGTTGGCTGCATGCAAGGCAGACGCTCACCCCACTGTACTGTTGCTTCAGGCCCCATTACCTTTTGTGTACTTGACCCTGATTTAAAAAGTCAGACAGCAGGTGGGGAAGATACTCAGTGGACTAAGCAGTTATAAAGGATGCTTTGTATGCAGGAGGCCTGAGTGAACCCCGTCATAACATGGTCCCCAGTCTCCGCTGGGAGGCAGCTCTGGGGCCCGGAGTAGCTCCCCAGGGCCCTCAGTGATGGCCTTAGAAAACAGTAAATTAATACACGTTATTGGAATGGCATAAAGAACTCCAAGGACACACATGCTCCCGTGAAACTAGTAAAAGACTATTAAGAAAAAATAACTTTGTACCCGAGAACATTAGCCTAGGGGCAGACAGTAAATGAAGACCCATTTCTCTCAGAACTTCTGTGAAGGTCTGTTGTATTTTAGGCCAAGACCATTCCCTTCTTCCATTCTGCCGCCGTAGCGAGGACATTCAGCTCTGGGCAGCAGTCAAGAAGACAGGACTCTGGTGCCTGAGCTAGAGTCCAGCGGGAGGAGAAACACCTGGCATGTGGCCGACCTGGGTTTGATCCCCGGCACCCCATAGGGTCCCCAGCAACCCAGGAGTAATTCCCGTGTGCAGAGCCAGGAGTAACACCTGAGCATCATGAAGTGTGACCCAAAAACCAAAATTTTTTAAAAAATGAGCACAGGACCCGGGATAGGGATGGCTCAATGGGCTGAGCACAAGCTCGGCCTGCAGGAGGCTCAGGTGTGACCCCCACACACATACACCACATGGTCACCTGAGCAGCACCGGAAGTAATCCCCATCGTGAAACTGAAAGCAGGCGCTGCACGCCTTTGGGACTGGTACCAAAATTAACCCGAAATGTGGACTTTCCTCAGCTCCAAGTGCGGAAAGCTCTTTTGTGTGGTTTTGGGACCACACCCAACAGTGCTCAGGTTTTACTCCTGACTCTGCACTCAGGGATCACTCCTGGAGGTGTTTGGGGGGACCATTTGGGGTGCAGAAGATCCAGCCCAGGTCAGTCACATGCCGGGCTCCACACTACAAGCTGTGCTGTCTCTCTAGCCCCAGGGATTCTTGCCCAGGAACAAAAAGCTGGCTTTCGCGGACTCGGCATTCCCCATGCTGGCCCCTTGGCATGCTGAGAAGATTGCAGCCTTCCCTTCAGGTTATCAGGTCGTCGTTCCAGGTCAGGAAAAGCCATCTGAGAGGATTGGAGGTGGCTGCCACGCCGCCCCTCTGGAACACTCAGTGCTTCAAGTCACGTCTCAGAAAGAGATCTGCTATAGTCTGCGCTCCCGGCCCCAGCGACCTGGGCCAGAGAGACTGTCTGGACCAGAGCACAGGGGTCAGGGAGAGGTGACCTCTTCTAAAAGCAGCCAACCCTCATTTGCAGCAGAGCATGGACGAGGCTCAACCTCAGCTTTCTCAGAGTGTAGATGTGGGAACAGGCCAGTGAAGGATCGTGGATTATATCGTGGATATAATGAAGATGTGGCCCGTTTACAGGGACTCTTGAAATAAGGCACCTGGCAGGGACCTCCTGCCAGAAAAGGTTCAAACCTTGACCCCAGAAATGATTCCCTCATTTTTATTGGTTTAGCTGGAACAAGAGAGCAATTGGATAGCAACTGGTGAAGTTTAACAGTGAGTGCTCAAAGAGGCATGATCAATAGACCAGCGCCACTGCCGTCCAGAGTGGCTGTGGACACTTCCAAAGCCACATGTTCCTGCATGTCGGGAGCTGCTGGGGTCCCCAACAGCCTCAGGACAGAAGTTCTACCTCCGAGGCCGCCGGGGATGGATGAAAACTCCCGAGTGAAGCTCAGTTCCAAAAAGGCAGAAAGGAGTCCCACCAGAGAGAGGGCAGGACCTCAAGTCAGTCCCCTTATATACGCCAAAGTAATCGTAACTTCAGGAGGGTCCTGTCACGAAGACCCCTAAACAGCATCTAGATAGTAGGAGCCCAAGCCAGCACTGACTAGAGAATAGACCTCTTTACAGGAATGCAGGTAAACACTAGTCAGTGAGCAGCCACATGGCCATGGTGCGAGCGAGGGGACGTAACCCCTGCCCAGAGTTGCTGGAATCTAAAATCCTCAGTTTCCAGCAAGGAATTACGGGGCCGTCAAAGAAATAGGAAAATACTGAAGGTCCTCAATTAATGTCACTTCGTTCATGTTTCTTCCTAAAGGCCAGTGCAGGAAATAAGGTGGTTTCAGGCTGCAGAGGGCAGTTTTCCTGTGGGGTGCAGGATTTTCTCTGGTTCTTGGATGTGTTGTATTGTCCTGGTGTGGGTGTAGGTGAGCGTGTGAGACTGCCCTTTGAAGGAAAAAACCAGCTTCTGGACAAGCCTTGTTTTGTAACTTGTGCTAGATAGATTCTAGCTACCTGTAACCTTGAACTGAAGTTGGTGGTGTGGGAAGTGAATATGGGAATACTTATTATTACGTGTCTGGTCTCTCTTTAGCGGTTTGGTCAAGTTTTGCTGACCAGAATATTCAAAAAGAACTTAATGCATGCTCATTTATCAGCCTATGTTAAAATTAGTTCATTATACCTCATTTCGCATAAAGATAATTCCCAAGAACCTGTCAGCAACATGAAGTGAAGATTCAAGGAAAAAGGTGGGCATTGGACCCTGTCAAAGGGAAGAAATGTGTCAGATTTCAAGGAGTCATTGTAGTTTTCTTCATGGAATGAAAGAAACCATAATCGCAAAAGTAAAAGAAGGCATGACAATGTCACATCAAATAGGGACTATCAAGAGAGAGATAAATTATTAAAGTGAATTAAATGTGAACTCTGGGGTTGTTGAAAAGTACAACAACAACAAAAAATGAAGTAGAGGACATCAATAATAATTTTAACTGAAAGAAGACATTAGCACACTTGAAGTCAGAGCAATAGAGAATGTACAATCCATGAACATAGAGGAAAGAAAGAAGGAAGAAAAATTAGCAGAGAAATATGAGACTGCTCAAACACATGAGCCTAACACATTGGTGTAGTAAAAGGAGAGACAGGACAGAAGCCTGGGAGGAGGCTTCAGTCGATGCTTTGCCTGTGGGGGGCCTAGATTTGATCCCTGTCATTAAGTGGCCCCCTAATGCCAAGAGTGTCACCAAGAGTGACACCCAAGCACCGAACCAGAAGTTGTTCCTGCATATCACCAGAAGTGGCCCTAAAACCAAAACACCACCAAAAAAGGAGAGTAAAAATTATTCAAAGAAATAAGAACTGGAGAAAAGCACCTCATACGTATTGGAAAACAAGACCGTGCGCATCCAAGAACAAACTGCAAATAATGTGAATGTGAAGGGAGCCACACACAGATTAGTATAATCACTTAAAGACAAAAAACATCTTTACAATTATTGGAGAAAATTGGGTATCAGTTGCAAGCAAACCCCAGTCAGACTCAGAACTTTTTGAAGGAAACAGTGAATGCCAGAAGACAGAGAATAATATATTTGAAGTTCTCAAAAAGTACTTGGCTTCTTCTGAGTTGCTGTTGAAAAGGGATGCTCCTGAGACTTGGGTAGATAGTGATCCTGGTGAGATGCAACTCCAGGTGCAAAGGGTCATCAAAAGAACCCAAAAAAAAAAAAAAAAACACTGATGTTGGGAAACCAGACAGATGTTGCTGAGTCCTCCAACCAAGCTCTGGTGGCTGATGTTGGTCAATAGCCCCACACTGTGATAACCGTCTGGATCTCTAAAAGGTCACAGATTAAAAGTCTTCTGTGCAAGCTTCTACAGATATCTCAGGCCACAGAGTAGTCTGGATAACTCCATGGACATAACTGCTATCAACAAGTATATTTTCAGAAGCGCTGCTGTTAAGGCAAGATTCCCTCACCCCCAAAGCCCAAGGTCAAGGAGAGAAAGACCAGAAAGAACAAATGAGTTTTCTAGAAGCTGGAGTTTTGATGTTTGTTTCAGTAACTAAAAAACTTAAACAATACACTTTTAAAAAGGGGGAGATGGGGCTGGAATGATAGCACAGATGGTAGGACATTTACCTTGCATGCCGCCGGCCCGGGTTCAATCCCGAGCATCCCACATGGTCCCCTAAGCACTGCCAGGAATAATTCCTGAGCAACGCCAGGTGTGACCCAAAAAGCAAAAAAAAAAATAAAAATAAAAGGGGGAGAAAAATTGTCCATAAAAAATACTGTTTTTAGCAAATCTATCATTTAAACCTAAAGAGAAGTTGTGTTCCAGGTAAACAAATTAAAAAAATTATTGCTTGCAGAGCCATGTTACATAAAATACTAAAGAAAATTATTTAGCTGATAAGCAAGTTGACTCCAGGTGGTAATTTGTGTCCACATGATCAAAAAACGTCATTAAATGTGATTATGTAATTCAAAATGATGAATGCATTCGCTCTTCTTTACTTCTTATTTGAAAAGTAATTACAGAAAATATGTACTTAATGAATTATTGGAACTCTGACATATAGAAATGAAATATGTGCAGAATGTATTTGTCAGTATTAACCAAAAAAAGGTGGATTAGATCAAAGTTCTATTGGGCTAAGGAAATAACTGACTTATGGAAAAAAAATTTCATGATAGCATAAACTAGAAATAAGTAAAGCTACACAAAGTATATAAAGTACGGGGGGGGGGTGGGGGGGGGGCGGGGGGGGGGCGGGCGGTGCAAAAACCCCACCGGGACCCCGCCCCAAAAAAATTAAAACTATAGAACAAATATAAACTAACCCAAAATTACTTTAGAATCATCCATAGGTGAATGAGCAGTTCTACATAGATAATTACATGGAGAAATATAAAAACAGCTATTTGAGCAAAAGATCACACATGTCAATCATGGTATATTACTATTTACATAGCATTTAAAAATACTGAAGTAGGGCTGGAGATATAGCTCAAAGGGGCTGGAGTTTGGTTCACCTCCTCCCCCCACCCCCTCCCCAAAAAAAAAAAAGGCAAAACAGTTACACTGATAACTATGGAAAACACCGAGTTCTGTAGAAAGTCCAGAACAACTACACTTTATAAACAATTGTTGGGAAATCACTTGAGAAAATGCTTTAATAGTTTCTGTTACAGATGAAAATACACATAGTTTTCCAGAAATCCTACACTTAGGTACATAACCAGCATAAATCATACAATGCGTTCAACAAAATACTTATACAACAATATTCATAGCAGCACCACTTACAATAACAAAAAAGAATGTAAACTATGAAAATCCTTGAATAACAACAAAGAAGTGTCACAATGGAGAAAAGACACTTTGTACCCCTGTGGTCTGTGCAGCACATTAGTCGGAATCACATTAGTCAGAATTAAAAGATAGAATTATGCAACTTGCTGCTACATGGATGGATCTGGAGAGTATCATGTTGAATGTAGTTTCAGGGAGAGAGACACACACAGTCTGATCTCTCTCATAGGTGGGGTTATAAATAAACAATGCCCAAAGAGCATGAGAACTGATCTTCAGTAGGAAGCTTGCCATATGGTTGCGGAGTGGGGAGACAGAACAAGGCAAGGAAGGGAAAACCACAACAATGGCGAGGTGTGCATGAAACCCTATCAGCAAGAGTACTGTAAATCGCAGTGCCTCAAGCTTTAAAAAGCACTTTTGACAGAGGCAGGCTGGTGGATGGGAGGGAAACGGAGTTGTGGGGAGGGCATTGGTGGAGGGATTGGTGTTGAAAATTTAATTGCCTAAAACCCAATTTTAATTATATTTAATATATACAATTCTTTTATATTTAATATATATTAATACTATATCAATATATATTAATAATATATTTAATATTTATACACCCACTTATAAATAAAATCTGCTTATAAACTTTGAAATTTGTCCCTTGTCTTCCCATTGTTCATCAATTTGCTCTGAGCAGGCGCCAGTAACATCTTCATTCATTGGGAATGAGGTCCCTTATTGTTACTGTTTTTGGCATATCAAATACACCACGGGTAACAGGCTCTGCCTTGGCTCTGGGTTCATCCCAGGGGGCCCAGTCTTTTTATGTCAGACTATCAACCATCCAGGGCCCACGGGGCAGAGCCCTGGGTGTAGACAAGTCTGTCTCCTGTCTGCCACCTGCCTATGCAGCCGGGCACCACAGCCACACCTGCCACACCTTGAGGGGCAGGATTTCAACTTTGAAATTCATAGTGACTTAATTTTTTTTTTTTTGCTTTTTGGGGTCACACCCAGCGACGCTCAGGGGTTATTCCTGGCTCTGCACTCAGGAATTACTCCTGACAGTGCTTGGGGGACCATATGGGATGGCAGGGATTGAATCAGGGTTGGCTGCATGCAAGGCAAACGCCCTACCCACTGTGCTATTGCTCTGGTCCCAAACTTAAAAAAAATTTTTAAAGAGAAAAGTATGACATTCATACAGTGGAATAATATGTGAAAATGAAGATAAACCATCTATGAATGTAGTCAATAATATAAATGAATGCCATATAAAATACTGAACAAAATAAGATTTCAAGGATTATGTAGTATACATATTTTTTCAAGGAATACATTTCTACTAAACTTCAAAAAGTTTAACTAGGGTTATTCAGCTCAAAGTGTTGAGTGCATATTTCACATGCAGGAGCCCCGAGTCTGACTCCCAGCACCAAATGGTCCTCAGGTGCTGCCGAGAGAGAGTCTCCAGTCTCTTCACTGGGAGTAGCCTAAGGTATGGCTAGGTGTGATCTCCCAATGTAAAGCAAACCAAGGTTTTTGTGGTGACTTCTCTAGGGTGTGCGATGGTTGCCTTTGATAGGATACAGTGACTCTTGAACTTCTGGAGATGCTCATGATTTTCTTTTGTTTAAGCCCAAATGTTCAGTATAGTGAGTTTGTGAAGATTTGGTAGGCTGCACTTTGCTGGATGTATATTTTATTTCAGTACAAATTATAGAGAATAAATTCTATTGAAAAGGGGTGCAGCTCAAAATTTTATCGAGAGGAAAGGAAATCATTTTGGGAATCAAGATAACGATGACTGTTAGAAAGAGGAAGAGATGTTATGAGACAGGGAAAAGGGGGTGCCATTTCATGGGAAAAGTGGGCTGAAGCGTGGGGTCGAAGGTCACAAGAGATGTCATTGCAAGAATGTTAGCTTTGGGGTCTGAGAGTTAATACAGCAGGCAGGGCACTTGCCTTGCACAATGCTAGCCTGGCCTAAGACCCCCAGAGCCAGAGGTAAGCCCTGAGCACCACTAGGTGTGACCAACCCCTCCAAAGGGAATATCTGCATCAAATTCTGCAACTATGCAGTTTTGTACTAATTACACTTCTGTATGTGTTCAATTTCATAATTCAGAAGATTAAGCATTAGCCCAAACTTACAAACCAAAAATAGGTAATGAGTTGAAAGTATTTATTAATAAATTGATAAATGGGAAAACAGTAATTTCTTTGAAAACTCAGGCATAAAATATTAAACACACCAAAATCTATTTCTGTATTTTCCATAATATGATGTATTACTTGTACAAAGCAATTTTAATTTTTCCATGTTTATCCTGTCCTCAAACATAAACTTACCTTTTCTACTACTTTTATTTCTATTGTCTAGGACCTGTGATTCAGGAACTCCGTCTTTTTAAAAACGTATTTTATTTTAAATAATCACTTTCTCCAGGTGTTTGATTTGGAAGGAGTTGACGTCACTCCCAGGCCTCTGTTCCATTCAGATCCGAATGTTGCAGCAAAGTCGAACAAGCTCCTGACGTCACAGGATGGGTCAAGTTCTTCTGACTTCATATCCTCCTACAGTCTTTATCAGAACACGATGTATCCTAGTACGTTAGGGCAGTTTACCAGGTAGGACTGACGGCTCCTGTTTAATCATCCGCCCCTTGCAGGCCCGGCGTGTATGCAGCGTATGCTCGTCTCCTGCCTTTGCCGGCTGGCACATCTTACTGTACCATCTCTCTGTGCTTCTCATGTTTTAATCAGGTGTAGATCTTTGCATATCTTTGTTTGTTTTATTTTGGCTTTGTTTGGGGCCACACCTAGCAATGCTCATAGGAGTATCTTAATCTGCACTCATGATTTACTCGTGGTGGTGCTCAGGGAACCCTGTGGGATGCTGGGGATCAAACCCAGGCTGGCCATGTGCAAGGCAAGAGCCCTGTCCCCTGTGCTATTGCTCGTCCTCTCTTTGCATGTTTGAGGGTTCCTCTACACTCAAATTCAAACAATTGTGAGACAATCTTTTGATTTCCCTAGGGACTGCTTGAGGAACCAAAGGCCAGGGGCGAACATCAAATAGCCACTGCCACCTTTATTCAGTTTCATCAATGCCTCTCTGTCTTTCCTTACTAACATCTCTGGTCTCTCCAGTAAATTCCTATTCTTCTGAGGGCTTTTCCTGTTTATATATCTGTATATATTCGACTGAGTGAAATCCTATGCTTTTAAAAGTATGTACTTAGATAATTATGTGATGGTAATGCTTATGGTTGAAGTTGAGAGACTTCGTAATTCTGAAAGAGGGTAGCCTAAAACAGGCCAAAGATGATAGAGGTAGGGTTGTAATTGAATGCATAAATTTCAGTCTGGCACGTTGAAAGTTCTGGATGTTAACTAAGCATAAGACTTCAGGAGAAAATGTGCTGCGCTGGAGTCTGTCTCCAAGCTTGCATATGGAGGACAAAGGGGCTATCTGCCAATGACGGGTATGCTAATGAACTGGGTGGAGCCTTTGGAAGATGGTTGAGACTGTAAATGAAAAGGAAAAACTGGTATATGGTATTGTGGAGAAATGTTAAATTGATATGCTCAAGGAAAAAATTTTGTAATCTTCAGTGTATTGATTTTATACCACACCCAAATCAATTTTCTTGCAATTAAACACAGTATTTTTTCTGAAGTTGAGGTACTGGAGGGATAGAAGAGTCGGCAGGGCACTCACTTTGCATGTGGCCAACCCGGTTCAATCCCCAGCACCCCGTATGATCCTCCCAGCTCTGTCAGGAGTAATCTCGAGCACAGAGCTAGGAGTAAGCCCTGAGCACTGCCAGGTGTGGTCACCCCCAAAAATTAACTCCGATATTTAACTTATTTTGTTTATCATTATTGTTTATATGATTGTAGTATTTGATTTATCAATCTGATAATGTTATCTATATTTAATTGCTCATAAATATGTAAACTAAATGAATCATGTCTTTACCTGTTATTATTAAAGATCAATTTTAGGAAGTTCATTTTCTAAGTCAAGTGCATCAACTATTGAATCAGATGACCTAGAAGAACCATCTTTCAAACGGGAAGGATTGCCTAGTTTTACAGGTAATAAAAATGTTATAACTTTAATGGCAGACACAAATGTGGCTTAGCTCTACCTGCTGAGGCTAGAAACAAAGACATCTCAGTAGGAACTAGCATACCCATGACAAAATCATGGTTTTAAGGGCATTTCTTGAAGTATACAAACTATACAAAGCAGGAAACAGACAAGATGAATCAAAAACAAAGAGCAAAAATGATGGGATTAAGTGACTGGGGCACAGTAGCCAACAGAAAGAGGTCGCTGGTGGTCAAAGGTGCAACATTGTCAGCAACAAAACAAGTCATGGAATATGGGATTCTAACCCAAGGTGCGATGTTTAACCAGGAGTCCATTATTATATAAATAGGCAGTTGAATGAAAGTGTATATGGGAGAAACAGACAAACTTCTGAGAAGGAGTTTCCAATCATTTATGTAGATATTCCTCATGAAGATGGATTCTAACTCCTGTGCCGTTACAGAGTTTGACCTAGAGAGTCCTGACCAGAGAGGAGCAGAAGGGAAACCTGAAAAAATATGACTCAGATCAAGTTAACACCATTAGTGGTAATTCATGGTGCAAACACATGCTAAAAGAGACTGCCATTTTGTCTCCATAGACTTGCTCCTAGATAACCATAATTCCTGTCAGACACCAAACCCAACATGAAAACCATTCTACAAAATACGGCCCCTTCAAAACTCTAGGGAAGGTGTCTGCCATAGATGCAGGCTGGGGAAGAGGATAGTATCAGGAGAGGACGTTGGTGGTGGGAAATGGGCACTGGTGGAGGGATGGGTGCTGGAACACTGTATGGCTGAAACCCAAACATGAACACCTATGCAATTGTATATCTCATGGTATTATATTAATTTTTTTAAAAAAACCCTAGGGATGTCTGAGAAACAATCTGGAGATGTTTAGAGACAAATGACCAAGTGTGTTTTATATTAGGTCCCAAAACTGAAAAAGAACACAAGAAAGAACAAAGAAATTGGGATAAAGTAATAAAAGTATGATGATAACAGCCTTCCCTGCAGTCCTATTGCTCCGACCCCAAGAATCGTCGCTATACTTAGTAATCAATATAAGTTGTGTGGTTAAAAATTGTTAATTGTAAAGTAGGTGCTAAAGAGCATTTTCTGTGCATATGATTTTTGAATGGTCTCAGAAAATAAATGGAGGGAATAGATATGTCATGTGAACTTAAAGTATCTTGATTTGCACGTAAAGAATTTTTTGGCTTCATATTAAGTTACTTCCTGTTAAACTATGAAAATTGAAAATATCATTAGTCAAAAATGTGTTCAATACCCCTGACCTACCAAATATCATAGATTAGTTGAGTCTTGTGTACCTTATATATATTCAGGGTATTTATATTAACCTACAATTGGGCATATCATTTAAGAAAAAGACTTGAAAATATCAGGCATATATGGTGTTTTGTAGACATAATGGGAAGCAAAAACACAAAGCATACATAGAGTCTAAAACATAATATCCACACAATCAAATATTTCGCCTCTTTTTACCTACTCAACCTAGTCCAAACTCTCTCAGCCATTAGAGAAATTTCCCAAGGACCTTGAAACTTTGACTAAACTAAAGGCTTGATGTGAACCATTTGCATTATTTTATTGCATGGATATTATATGCCTTCTCCATTTGTGTATATATACATATATTTTTTATTTACTTTATTTTTTCTTTGTCACTTGTACTTGTCTTCCCATTGTTCATCGATTTGCTCCAGTGGGCACCAGTAATGTCTCCATTTGTTGGGAATGAGGTCCATTACTGTTACTGCTTTTGGCATATCGAATACACCATGGGTAGCTTGCTAGGCTCTGCCGTGGTTCTGGGTTCATCCCAGGGGGCCCAGTCTTTATTTTTTTTCAGGGCTTATACCCAGGGACTCCACTAGCCCAGCTCTGTGCTGTCTCTGTGTTCAGGAGTTACTCCTGCTGGTGCTCAGGAAACCATAAGTGGTCCCTGCATCCAAATTAGGATGATGGCCACAGCTCCATGCTGGGAAAGTGTCTCAACCTTTGTACTGTCTCTCCAGCCCTGATTTGTATATTTAAACAGAACCTCCATGAGAGACTTTTCTTAGTTCCCAAGCAATATGATTAGAAATGGACTAAAATTCCAATTAAATGGCAATTATAGACCAGAAATAACTCTAAAGACTCAAAGAAGAATGTATACCATGTGCCCCCAAACACTTCCCTACAAATTGTCACTTATTCTTCACTCCCAATCAATATTATGAAATGGAGGTATACTAGAATACCTTTGGAGTTCTGACTACAGAATGAGGCTGGGGTAGTCTTAACCAATTTGCATGAAGGACCATTTCTGTTTTTTTTCCTCTTTGGGCCATACCTGGCTGTGCTCAGAGTTTACTCCTGTCTCTGCACTCAGGGATCATTCCTGGAGGTGCTGAAGGAACTGTTTGTGGTGTTGGGGATCACAGTTGCTGTTGCTGCAGGCTCACGCTGTCTCTCCAGCCCCAAACAGGGCTCTTGGGAATTCCCTGAGGTCTGGTTTGGTTTCCAGGACACTGAATGGACTGCCATCCCACATGTCCTGCTGTTTTTAATCATGCAAAGTCACCTGCAATGTATGATTTACCAAAATGGTGTAAAATGAAAACAGCAAGTAAGAGTGATGTTCATTGTATTGTGTATTTTAGATCTACGAGTTATAAGGTCAGCAGCACCTGCAAAAATAACAAAAAGGAGTTGGAGGAGACGATAGATATACTTCTCACAGAAACAGAAACCATCGTGTTTTTAAACTTACCAACAGTCATGTTTTCTACAGATTCTGAAGAGGCTGACAAAGTGATGTACGTTTAAAGTTTCATGATCTATGTTGCTTCTATGATTTGAATTCTGCCAAAAGTTCTTATCCTTAGACATTCTTGGTGGGCACTAGTGGTGTCTATTTCTGATCAAATAATACAGAAAGAAGTGGCCTGTAATACTTTATGTGAAGTTCTTATGTTTCATGTCTGTTACGCTTTTTTGTTTTGTTTTAGGGTGTCATACCTGTGGTGCTCAGGACTTACTCCGGGCTGGCTCTGCACTCAGGAATCCCTTCTGTCAGGGCTTGGGGGAGCATATGGGGACCCAGGGATCAGGTCAGCTATGTGTAAGGCAAGTGCCCTACCTGCTGCACTGCTGCGCTGGTCCTTACACATTTTATTTGATAGGAAGAGCCCATGTCATTTAAAAAAGCAGGTAAACTGCTAAGTTAAATAATAGGGAAATCTTACAAAGAACGAGAGTGTTGTCTTATTTTTTGTTTTTATGTGTATATTCATTTTCTTTCATTTTTAATGGGAGAACTGACTTCGAGCCCAGAGCCTCACGTACAAGCCAGCGCTGTACGGCCGACTCACATCCCTGGGAGGACACACCTGGCTGTGTGCAGGCCTTGCTTCCTGTTTCTGAACTCAGGAATCATCCCTGGCAGTGCTCAAAGGACCGTATGGGGTGCTGTTGGCTGTGGGCAGTGCAGGTGCCCTTCCTCCTGTACTGATCCCTCTGGTCCTGATGATAATTTTTTTTTCTTTTTGGGTCACACCCGGCGATGCCCAGGGGTTACTCCTGGCTCTGCACTCAGGAATCACTCCTGGCGGTGCTCAGGGGACCATATGGGATGCCGGGGATCGAACCCAGGCTGGCATGGGCGGCCGCGTGCAAGGCAAACACCCTACCCGCTGGGCTATCGCTCCGGCCCCTAATTTTTGTTTTTAAAACTTAAGAAGGGAAAATGTAGGGGAATAATTCAATTTAGCATACTAGAGCGTATTTCCTGTATCTCTTTACCAATGAATACGGATTATTCATTTTGCAACATGTATTTTTGTTTCTTTGATTTGTTTTCGGGTCATACCTGGCAGTGCTCAGGGTTTACTCCTGTCTCTGCACTCGGGATCACTCCTGGCAGGGCTCAAGGGGCCCTTTGAGGTGCTGGGAATTGCCCCGCAAGGCCTCATGCAAGGCGAACACACACTGCCCTCTGTGCTATCATTCCAGCCCTGCTTCATGCATTTGCGTGTTCTGTTGTTAGATGAATCCACACTAAGAATTTTTTCAGCTGAAAGAATTGGCTTTTTAACATTATGAAATGTGCCTCTCTATCCCTGGTATGATACTATGTGAGAAATATTTACATAAAAGGTAGAGTTAAAACATTAATGTTAAGAAACTATCCAAATGATGATTCAGTTGGAAAATTGCCTAAAATATTTATGAATTATAGTATTTATACACTTGCTGAAATTAAGGTGATGATTTTATTAAAATAAGACAGTTGAATATAGCATCAATAAATCTGGGCAGATATGGATAAATTATGAAAAAATGAAACTTGAAGAAACATAGAATATAAAACCTGAAAAAGAAGTTTGAGAAAGATGCTCACAATAGACTGAACATATCCAGAGTACATCCAAACAGTTAAAAAAAAAACGGGGAGAGGGCCTGAGTGATAGTACAGTGGGGAGGGTGTTGTCTTGCACTTGGCCAACCTGGGTTCAATCCCTCACATCCCTTATGGTCCCCTGAGCACCGCCAGGAGTAATTCCTGAGCACAGAGCTTGGAGTAACCCCTAAGCACCGCTAGATATGACCCAAGAAGACAAAACAAGAAAAAGGAGAATAGAAAGAATGGAGAAAAGGTGCTATCCAAAGGGGGTAGGCGAGGACTTTCCCAAACTATTGAAAAACAAAGTGCTTCAGTGATAGGAATAAGGTAAAATAAATTAAGGAAAGAGAAACGGACTGAGTACACTCGACTGAAATGTTTGTACTCTGAGTATGCACCCACCCACTGCAGTATTTTTCAGTCCCTCTGTGTTTTATTGTTTTTTTTTTCTGCATTCTCACGTTAGTTTATGGTGCACCGCGCATTAAAGAAGGTAAGCTTCAGAAAAAATCAGACAATGGGATCAGAGAGCTAGTCCAGGAGTTGGGCATTTGCCTAAATGTGATCCATACTGAATCACTTCCTGGCGCAGAATAGTCCCCCGAGCAACCCCAACTGCCCCTGTAGCATAACATAAGGAAGATAGGTGTGATGATAATGCTTTGTTAATGAGTTGACTATGCTTTGTTTTATTATAGTCAGAAAAACAAGAATTATGAAAACCTCTGTAAAAATAGAATAGGCAACGACTTATATGTCGAAAGGATGATGCAGACAATAAATGAATCCTTAAAGAACAAAGATATTCAATGTGACAGAATCCTAAAGGACGATAAAGGTAAGTTATATTGTATTCTACTTGACTAACCACCATATTTTGCAGCTGTTAATGTTAACTAAACATTAAAATAGATAAAGTAATAGCAGAAATAATTTGGCAAACTCACATGAGTACCGTGACCTCTATACCTTTCAGCATCTAATAAATAAACTAACAAGTGTTAACTATAGATAGGAGATTTTTAAAAAATGACCATTCTTGATTACTCTGCTATTTCTTACAGCATCTTGCTCTGTTTGGGGGTTGGGGAGACCCACACCTGTGATGCCCGGGGCTTATTCCTGGCTCTGCACTCAGGGAACGCTCCTGGCAGGACTTAAGTGACCACATGTGCTGAGGATAAACTCTTGGTTGGCTACAAGCAAGACAAGCACCGCACCTCTGTATTATCTCTCTGGCCCGGTATCCGAGAATTTGTATCTTCAAATCTTTCTGAACCATCCATAGAAGCGCTTTTCCTACTGTGCTACAAAGATTATTGTTCACCACTAACAACTCTTCTTTGCTCACTCCTGGCATTCTCAGGGGCCACATCTGGTTCTGTGTTCATGAACCCATGTACAATGTTGGAATTTGAATGGAGTCAGCTGCGTGCTAGGCAAGCATCTTAGCCATTGCTCTTTCTCCCCTGCCAATATTTGATAACATGTAAAATATGTCAAACGTGATTCTTTCAATAAATGAACTGATTGAAAGCTTGCCATTTTCCCATGAAGTAGGTGCTATTATTCTCCCCCATTTTGTGGAGAAAGAAACAGGTAGAAGTTGGCTGACTTGCCCAAGGTCACTCAGCAAGTGTAGAGGGCAGTAACTGACCCTCCGACCATGCTCACAAGGGCTGTAGAGTCTGTGCTCTTGGCTACTACACCGACTAGTTTATTAGCTACAAAATCATAAACTTTCTGAGTTTATATATGAATAGTCCCAAGAACACTGTAAAACTAATATCCTATAATGTGAGGCAAAAGTGGTAAAAATAAAAAAAGGTTGTGATCTTAATGACTTTTTAGCTCAACAAAACTGTAAGTCATTGCTTTGAAGAGACAGACAAGCATCTAACAAGTCTAAATCAAGAGAAATGCTGCTCTGGACGAGAGGGAGTTTTGATACATCACTTGGTCTTGTCCACTCCCCTCCCTCAGCACAGTGGTGGTCTTTTTATTTATTATTTTTTTCCAAGGAAATAAAAAATTACGATAGTGCTAACTTAACGGATTTGATGTACATAGTTACTGCACCTCACTCAAATATCACGCCTCACTCAAGTGAAAGAAGGAATCCGGAGCCCGACCTCCGTCACTGTTCCAGAGTCAGGGACGCTGTCTCTTTTGCCAAGGCATCGAAAATGAGATGGGCTGGACGATGACCGCCGGACTAGAGCCATTACCGACTGGATCCCAAGGGATGTCAAAAGATCACATGGCCGCCCATCTACAAGATGGTCAGACTTCTTCAAGACCCCGAACGAACGGTTTGAGGCTCTTCATATTCCTGAAGCAACCAGATGCCAATGGGCTAGTGGCACGTGATAGGGTCAAATGGAAATGTTACTGGCGCCCGCTGGAGCAAATCGATGAATAACGCGATTCAAGTGATCAAGTGACCAAGTTACTGCACCTCACCACCAAGTGCCCATGGCCCTCCATCGATGTCCTTATGTTACTTCCAGTTGACTTCTTCATTCCCACCCCTGCCTATACCCTTCCAAGCCCTGGAGTACTTGGTAATAGGAACGTTGTAACCAAAGATCAAGGGTTAGGCGTCAGTCAGTACTGTTGATGCCCTTGTCTTACGTCTCTGTGTTCCACAGATGAGTGAGATTATCTGGTATTTGTTCTCCTCCCTCCAACTTACCATATATAGCATAATAAATGGTGCTACTCTTAAAGATAGCAGCCTGTCTTCCAGCGCAAATGCAATGTCTCTGCTTCTAGAAGCAGCAGAACAGATTCAAATATTTTAGTTTGTTTTAGCCTAAAGGACGGACTCAAAACACTTGGCTTTTTGTGGCGATTAGTATGTTGGGCCCACACCCAGCATTCCTCAGGTCTTACTCTTGGCTCTGAGCTCGGGGTCACCCTTGGTGCTGTTGGGATTGTGTGTGGTGCTGAGGATTGAGCTGGGGCTGGAGGTGTGCAGGACAAGCGCCTTAACCGTACTCTCTCTCCTATCGGAGCACTTGCCTTTTGGTCCCTAGCTTGGTACTCTCTCTACCTCTCCCTCTCTCAACAAAAATTAAACTTTGCAAAAAGTATCACTGTATCACTGTCTTCCCGTTCATCATCGATTTGCTCGAGCGGGCCCCAGTAACATCTCTATATGTCCTGTCTCATGCTAGTAGAGCCCAAGGTATCTGCTTGCTCCAGGAACATAAAGAGCCTCAATCCATTCCGGAATGAGTCTATAATTGTTACTGGCATTTGGCATATACATCAAATACAACACAGGTAGCTTGCCAGGCTCTGAAGTAGTTTTAAAAATTTACAAAAAAAAATAGCATTCATACAAAAACTCTGAGGACCAGAATAGTTGAGTTCCCAATAGTTATATTCAGTATATTTAGTCTCAAAATCAACAACAACAACAATCTACAAAATATGCAAAGAATCAACAAAGTATGGTTTCCATTCAAAGAGGAAATTTGCTCATATCCATTTATTAGTTACAATATCTGAAATCAAATATACTACACATACTCACAAAGCAAAAGAAAACTATCTTGGTGAATCTTTAATGGAAGTGACAGTAATGTGTATTCTGCTGTTAGTGGAGGAAAGAGTCGACATGTATCGGCAGTAACCATGATTGATGGTGTTGTCGAGTTACCCTATCTTCTTACTCACTTTCTGCCTGCTGGTTCTGGCCACTTCTGATAAAGGGGTGCTGGTGTCTTCAGCTGTAATAGTGCACTCATCACTTTCTCCTTGCAGTTAGATCCATTCTGGTCTCATATAATTGGACACTCTGTTGTTAGCAAACACATAACAAGAATCATTAGGTCTTTTTGGGAGACTTAACCCCCATTGTTATCATAACACCCCTCATCATTCCTGATCACGATCATGATCTTCCCGTTGATCATCTATTTGCTAGAGCGGGCACCAGTAATATCTCCATACGTCCTGTCTCATGCCAGTAGAGCCAGGGGCACGGCTTGCTACAGGAACATAAAGAGCCTCAAACCATTATATTAGGTCATGGGAATGACCTAATATAATTGTTACTGGAATTTGGCATATCATATACAACACGAGAAGCTTGCCAGGCTTGTTGAGCGGGAGGCAAACTCTTTTAAACACCTCCAAATAAAGCATTTATTGATGAACCGCACGGCCGCAAGGCGAGCCAGGCTGTGATGGGCTGGTCTGCTGGGTGGAGTTCTGACGAGAGGGAAGTCCAGAAGTGGAAAATGGCGGCGCCCATGGAGTGAGGAGCGGTGGTCTGGCTTGTTGTGAGCCTCTGCCGAGGTGGTGGGCCAGGGCTAGAACCTGCCGTGCCTCCCGACTGTCTCATGAACGGCTGTGCACAGGGAGAGCAAGGAACAGCTATGCCCCATGTGTGAGAGTCTCTGGACCAGCATACCTGGGCCGGATTGAGGAAAAAGCTGCGGCAGGGTGGGTATCATTCCTGATATATATATATATATATATATATATATATATATATATATATATGTATGTATTGAAAATGGGTGTGTTATATATTCTTCTGTGAATAACATATAGAGCACAATGAAGACTTTATTAAGTGAGAAACTGATTATGCTAGGGCTAGAGTGTTAGTACAGAGGGTAGGATATTTGCCTTCTACGTGGCTGGCTTGGATTAATTTCTGGATCCTGTATGGTCCTGAGCTCACCAGGAATAATTCCTGAGATGAAGAGTCAAAAAGTAAGCCCTGAACACAACAGGGTGTGCCCCTCCCAAAAAAAGAGAAGAGAGAAACTGCTTAGCTAAAACATTTAGATACATATCTAAAGAATACAAAACAAGATTCATGGAGACCTATGCGCCTTCATCTTCACTGCAGCATTACTCCAGAATAACAAAGACCTATAATCTATAGTGACTGGACAAAGAAGATGTGGTATGGGACCAGGGATATAACTTAAGTGGTAGAACACTTGTCTTGGTATATGTGAGGTTCTTATTTTAATCC